>JBBYHH010699055.1:0-18142 GCA_038382905.1 Daphne laureola
ATTTGGCAAAATGGCTCGGGACTCACGTACCAATACCAAAATGTGAAACCCCATGAAAATGGACCTGAAACAGTTTCCCGAGACATGAGAATTAACAAAAATTATGTCCCACACGTTTTAAAAAAAAGTCCCGGTGAAATTAGGATCTGACCTTCGGT
This sequence comes from Daphne laureola, assembly GCA_038382905.1. Classification (NCBI taxonomy): domain Eukaryota; kingdom Viridiplantae; phylum Streptophyta; class Magnoliopsida; order Malvales; family Thymelaeaceae; genus Daphne; species Daphne laureola. Next base: position 159 of record JBBYHH010699055.1, read on the forward strand.
CAAACTATATCGAAAAGTCACCATCCACCGACAGTGACTGTAATAATACTCCCTCTAGAGTAGATGCATTTGTGCAACTAGTGTCCTTCTGACACTTGGTTGATTATTTTAAAGGATTGGACACTATGAACCCAAATCATCACATTTACCATCTTTGAGGACTTGTCCTCCACAAAATTGGTATTTCATGTGCATTAAAGACATTCATTTATTTGTGACTTACATCAAATACACATAATCATATCTAGTTGTTCAACAAAATCTGAGGATAAGACTTATCCTCCTTCTTGAACCCATATTTCTTGAAGATTGTTCATTTTGTGAATATGAGCTTAGCAACCCCCAAAAGAGCGAAGATCATTTAGGTTATGTGCCCTCTTTCTCCATAACTCATATAGATAAGAGTTTACATCTTGTGGGCTCTCTATTTGAGACATGAACTACACTTAGTAGCACATTATTACAAAAGTGATTACCAAAATGGACTTTTTTCATCAAAGGATTGCACCATGACCATTAGAGTTCCATTCTTATTTTCAGACACACATGTCTAAGGAAGAGTGAACTCCCTTTGTATGCCCAACAAGTCACAAGTATTCCTTAACCACTTTGACTTATACTTTTCACCTCAATTTATCCCTCAAGAATGAATCTCCTTACCCACTTGGTTCTCAACCAAGTTCACATACTTCACAAGCATGTTAAGGTCCTCGGCCTAGCTTGAAAGGAAAGAATGGATGGGTGAATCAAGTATAGCCACTCATTCATGTGATGAATACATGAATCCACTTTTAGATTTTATGCTCATTAGTCCATATAGGTCCGAGTGCACTAAACTTAGTGTCTTATCACTCCTAGTTACTTGCCCCTAATGGCATCCTAGTGGTCTTGTCATCTAGGTGTTATAGCAACTTAGTACGGTTACTCAGGTGAATGAAACCAACAAGCCACTTCTGGCTAGTTTATTCACAATCTTCTGGTCAAGCACTTAACAACCCACTTCTGGAAAAAAATTTCATTCCATCTTGACCAATGTGACTTAACCTTTAATGCCAATCCAATTGTGACATTGATCCCAATTTAACTAGGAGTTTCAACAGAATTTCTATAGGGTCACTACCCTTTGTAATAACAAACAAGAAACACTTACTAATTTTCTTTAATGATAGACAAATGATCATTAAAGAAATGCAGCTATAATCATACTTCAACAATCAACTTGATCAAAAGAAGTTTCACCAAATGTTTGGGTACATACATTGGATGAAAACATCCATTATTCATAAGAACCATTTGTGTTCTTATGCCTTCTTTTACCCTTTTTGTATTATTTTCATTGAAACATGTTTTACTCAGTTGTATTTATAGACCAAGAACCAGAACTTATCCGTCAAACCAGGTCTTTTGTTTACATGTTACTACATGTAAAATGAGGTAGAAGGTTTGTATGCACTCTAGGGTGGACCTTTGCAATCTTTTGCTAAGTGTCCCTTAAACCCTTGGTTGAAGTATACCATCTTGAACTTCTTCAAAATGGAATACTTCCCCTTTGCCATTTCCAAGGGCCACCTAGGCCATCTTGGTACGTTTTCCACATTATATCCAACCATCCCTTTTGGATGGTGAAAACAAAAACACATGCCCCAGAGTGGTCTTTTAAGGGTCATGATCTCAATTTTAAGGAGGACATTATCAACAAATGACATAATTTGATGATCAAGGCACTAATTGATCACCATCAATTGCCTTTCAGCAATGGACAAGGAGCTTCTCATATCTTGCAAGTTGTTCATCATTGAGCTTATCCCTTGCCGATTTCAGCTTAGTGGATCATGCATGACAACTCATACATTTAGTGGGACTCACTTAGAGTTATTAGCTGATATTTCATAATTCTCAGACTTGAGAAATATGGAGCATTATTTTTCAATAGTTACATTTTCATACTTAGCTTATACTCCCTCCGTCCCTATTTAATTATTACATTTGATTTTTGAACTTTTGTTTGACTCAATTGTTTACTAGGAAGATGTTTTTAAAAAAAATTGAAAACAATATTTCTAGAAACTAGAAACATTGATTTATCTTATGTATATATGTTACTTAATTTTATATATCAAAATATATAAGAAAATAATACATAGATTAGATGCTGAAAAAGAAACGTACTATTAAAAAGGGATGGAGGGAGTAAGTATAGAAAACTCCACCATATTTTATCGACCACAATGGAAAGGAGGGGCAATTCTACACTTATAATTTATAAGGTATACCACATAGGTAGTCATTATCCTTACCTCATGTTGGCGCATAGCTTCAATGGTGAGCATCAAATTAATTTGTGTTCAATTAGAATGAACTTGAACTTTTGTTGCTACATTAAATAGTAATCACTATCCAATTGTACATCATGGTTCAAAATAAGTATATAATACTAACTAGCTATACACCAATGATACAATTCACATGTTCTATGTTCAATTCTCACAACAAGACTCATTCAAGCAACAAAATATGTAAAATAACTTCAAACATGTTCATACATAGCATAAGAGATGCATATATCATTCGATCAGAGACATATAAATATATTTCTATCATTCCAAATACATGTTCTCAATGAGTCTTCACAAGGTTCATCATATGTATCAAATACATATTTTCACCTCATGTAACTTATACATGATTCAAATTATGTAAATCATAAATTGTACAATCCCTGTAACTCATACATGAATTCTATTCATGTAACTTATACATGAATTCATCTCATGTAACTTATACATAAATTTATTAAATTCATCTCATGTAACTCATACATGAATTTGTTTTAAATTATATTTTCTTGAACCCTTAAATTTTATACTCTTTTTCTTAAGGAGCCTTCAAAGAAGGTTCTTGTTATATGTCACTAGTACATTCGGTCATGTAACACATACATGTGCCATTCATGTAACACCATCTTGTACTATTTTCTCTCAACTCCTTAGTCATTATAAGAACATTCCCAGGAAAGATAGAGGGGTCACAATGGTCCGGCTTAAAATCCACCTCCTTAGATAGAATGTATATTACAAGACCTTAAAGTAAAGACTTTAGTATATCATAATAATGTGACATATATAAGTAACATATACATACATACTTAAGAACATGTATTTGAATATACAAACAACTTTGTATACTTCATTCCACTAACACATTAGCATACATGTTTTCATATCCATGTGAATAAAACAAGCAATTTTCACTAAATTTCTTGCATTTTTTTTAACATGGTCGAATGCACACAATACTTTCATCACATGATCATTCAACACTTTCAATGTTCTAGACATGAATTCAATAAAAAATTCATCCAATTTTCATGAAATCAGCATGAAACAAATTAAATCTCAAAAAGTGATCAACATGTGATGTATATTTTAATTCATCCCCATCATTTTTTTTATTAAACATGCTTACAACTGAATTGAACTTTACACATAAACATGAATGAGATTCTAGAAACCAAGGCTCTGATACCATTTAAAGATTTTAGATATTTTAATCTTCTCATTTCATGTTTATATGATCACATAAACACACTTTGTGGCGGATTAGAAGGCATGATGTCTCTTGATAAAATCATGCTCATTTTTACAGGAAAAAGTAGGTGAAAGGCAAAATACATAATCATACATTAAAGGGCCGAAACTATGTACCTTTCTTCTTTGGAAAAAACCCTTAATGAATATGAATTCCTTCCTCCAAACATATGCTCCTTCCTCTCTTGTTCTTGACGGATTGTCACCTTAAATTCTTCAAGGATGATGGAAGATGAAAATGAAGATGAAGAAGACTCCTTTGAACTCCAAGAGGAAGAGAAGGGGTGGACTTGATGGCGATGCCAATAGGTTGATTGTGTTGAAGATGACACAATATTGATTCACCCTTAATCTTCAAGAATTGCCCAATATTGCGCCAAAATGAGAGAAGATGAAGAATAAGAAGATTGCAAGAATTATATGAACTAGTGTAAAATCCAATGACCATTCCTCTCATCTATTTATAGATGAATGAATGGCCATTAGAATTACACTAATTACTTCATCATTTAAGATCCCATTTAAGCTCTCATGACTTCTCATTTTGTAATCCACTAACTATTTATTTCGTTGAAATAAATAGCCTCTATCCCTTATAATTTCTTCCAAAATTTGTCCATAACATATATTTCCTTTAATGGAGTTATTCCATGGTGCAAGGTGTATACACCTTATACCATAAGTTACCAAAATACCCCTACTTTGATAAAATATGTTAAAGGTGATTATAAATACAAAATGAGGTTAGAATTACACAAAATAGTTCCAATCAATTTCATTTCACATAATTGAGCCCCTTTAATCTCATTAGTGCACTTTTACCAAAATACCCTTACTTTGATAAAAGATACCCTAATGGTTTCTTCTTCTTCAAAATAAGCTGAGGTTAGTTACCGTTAACTAAGTTGAGCCCACAACTACTTTTAGTTGTAGTGAGCTAACTTTGAGATACACTCCTCTGAGAAGGAGTACCACCTCAAAAAATTCTTGGTTCGCCAAGGAATTCCAATAGTTACTACCTTTGGAACAGGTTCTCCTTTTAAGAGTGCAAAGAGCACTTCATTGATAATTTTTCTTGGTATGTCCATGAGAGAGTTTGGAGGCTAGAGGCTGAAATGAGAGAATTCTGAGAGGGTTTAGGCTGAGAGAATAGCTAGGTTCGATCATAATTTATAGAGAGACCGAGAGAGATAGAGAGAGATAAAGACCTGATCTAGGGGAATTGAGATTTTCCTAGATAGATGTAAAATTCCTTCTTTGAAATCCTTTTATAGCTTAGGGGTTAAGGATTTTTATCGTTCTAACAGATTTTCTTTAACGATAACAAATTCTAATGGTAAAAATTCTATCTGTTGAGTTTGTTATCAACGTGTTGATAACAACTTCAACGTTCTAACCTTTTACGTTCTAGCCTAGGTCTAATCCCTTAATTCTCTTAATGCATGGTATAATCTAGCACGAGATTTAATCTAGATAGATCAAATTGTATAATTATGAAATTAATTGCCTAAAAACACAATTTTAATATCCATTAATGGAAAACACATAAATTTACTTACCTTCGGATTTTACTTGTAAAGTAAGCCTTTGCTGCAAACTTCTCTATTCCCTAGAGTTTGATTCTTCATGAAGAACATGAGACATAATCTTATCATGGTCTGATGTCTTGTATTTGTCTTGTGCTTGAACGAACACCTCTTGATTACTTTCCATCAACGTGTTGATAGCCAGTCTGTGTTCATGTATTATACCTGCAACATGAAAAAATTCACCTTTCTTTGTCTTATGGTTAGTAGCATAGTATCTTAATAACTAGTGTTAATCAAGAAAGAAGGCAAGTTTTTACTTGTGCAAGAAACAACTAATGACTCTTTTCCTACTTGAGTCCCCTTCTCCCTTCCTGCTCCCTTCTTCTTTGAAGAGTAGTTAACTCTCTATAGGAACCCAACCTTTGGATCCTCCTTTATCAGGGATCTTCTTAATAACCCAAACTTGTCGTATTCCCTTGACAATTGTTTTGCTCCTAAACAAACAGTTTATTGATGAATGTTCTTTCCTATGACAGACTTGGTAAGTGACATAAGTGACTTTTGAAAACTTTTTTTTCAAAAAAACTTGATTTTTCTCTATTTGGTAACCAAGACTTGCTTTGTTATAAATATCCCTTTGATTTCGTAATAAGAGATCAAGGTTTTTCTCACTACCAACAAGCCTATTCAAAATAGTTGAAAGCTTTTCATTTTTAGCCTTTAAACTTGCCACTTCTTTTAGAAGAGTACTCTTTCCAGATTTTAATCTTAACACTAAGGGCTCATACTCTTGACAGATTTGAGTAAGTTCAGTTACCACATCTTCATGGTCATCAACGCATTGATAGTAGCTATATGTGCTTGATGAACTTGAGGTTGAGCAGATGGATTCCTCATCATCTTCTTTGACTATGAAGAAAATGTTTGTTTCATTTTCTTCATCTGATGATGATTCATCTGATGAACCATCACTTCCACTCCAGACACCCATCATCTTGTATCTTGTCTTCTTTTTGAAGAATCTGTTGTCCTTACTTTTGCTCTTGTCTTCATGCTGAGGACAATCAGGAGCTATATGCCCTCTTTCACTGCACTTGTAGTAGATTGGAATCTTTGAGGAATTCCTTCCATCCTTTTTCTTTCTATCTCCATCTCTACTGTTGGACTTGAAGTATTTTATGCATTTCCTTGCAATAAGAGCAGCTTCATATTTAGTGTCCTCTTTTTCAGATTGAGAATGTTCTTGGACCTTCAGGGCTATGTTCTTTCCCTTGTTGAGGACCCTTTCTTACTATCTTTTCTTGATTTCATAGGTGACCAGTTTTCCAAACAACTAATCCACAGTGAGTGTTCCCAGTTTTCCACCTTTATTAATTGCTTCTACAATAGTCTTCCAGCTAGGAGGCAGACTCTAAAGGATCTTTCTAACTAGCTCATCATTTGTATTTGATTTTCCCAACTGCTTGAGACGTGTAAGAATTTCATTGAACTTCTTGAACATGTGTTCAATGCTCTCCTTGGGGTCCATTGTAAACAGAACATATGCTCTCACCAGCATATATTTCTTGATGTCCTTGACTTGGGAAGTTCTTTCATATGTGACCAATAGATTTTTTCACATGTCATGTGCACTATCACATCATATAAGATTGTATTGATCATGAGTCATTATACAGTAGAATATGTTGATATCTTTAGCACTGAGTGTGCAGATCTGATCATCTTCTCTAGCATATTGAATATACTCTTTTGGAACTTCAATTCCTTCTTCATTCTTCTTAGTATGAATCTGATTTCTTGTGATGATGCATCTCCATATGGAGAAGTCAACATATTAGATGTGGATCCTGATTCTATTCTTCCACTAGTTGAAATTTGTTGCATAAAACATTGGAGGAGTGGTTGTGATCTTTCTTTCATACATGAATGTGTTGGTCATCTGATCTTGGCTTTAAATCGCAAGGTTCTAGTCACCACGGGTGAACATAGATTTCCCGATGAGGATTGCCCGACGATCAGATTCTGGTAGAACCGAGATTATGTAATTGTTGAACGGGACATGTTCTATGGAGATTTGTAGGTCCCGGGATATTATTGAGATCCATTTCCGTGGAATTTCACAATTTGAAGATGGTACGTGAGTTTCGGGTCATTTTTCTAGATTTTACTTTTAGGGGAAAAATGGTCATTTTTTGTTAATTAAGGAAAATGGACAATTAATGGAGTTGATTAAGATGTAATTTTTCATAATATGATTGAGGATTATATTACGGGAGTTTTTTAGACGGGAGTCAGAAAAAGTGCGGAAATTGGAAAATTGACTTTAAAATTGGTTAAGGATGAGAAAAGTGGACCATTTCTACCAAAACACTTATCTTTCCTCTCTCTCTCTATTTCACCAATTTCATCATTGTTCTTCCATCATGTTCATCCAATTTATTCATCAAAGCTTCTCCAAATCCTTCAAGAATTGAAAGGTGAGCTTAGATTCATGTAAGGATAATGAATTAAGTAAGATTAGTGGTTGGATTTCACTCATTCTTCTCTTCTCCTTATAGTCGAAATTACTAGGTGATTCTTGGAAAATCCGTAGCTTGATTCCTTCCAAATTTTCTTAAGGTAAGCATTAATTTTAGGTTGTATTTAAGTATTATTAAGGTTTACTACACAATTTCATCATGAATTGAAGAATTTGAAGGTTAGGGTTCATAGTGTTCTTGAGAAAATGTTGGGGGAAATTAAAAGTGATTGTAGAATTGTGTTCTTGTGTGGATTGTGAGTAAATTTAATACTTGGAACTAAGCTTGAATCATCAAGGATCAATGAGTTGTGTTTTAAGGCAAAATCTGAGGTGTATGGTTAAAGTGTGGATTCAAGTTGAAGTGAAGGGTAAATTGTGTTCTTGGGTTGTTTTTGAACAACTTTAATTCTTGAGATTTATTATGAATCATCATGGAACCTTGAGTACTAAGAAGGGCCGCGGTTTTGGAAAAAAATGGGAAAATTTGAAATTGTTGTTATCTTGGTTTAAGTGTTGTTCCATGTTGATTAATTGATGATTTTAAGAATGTGGGATGTTATTGGAAGTTAGAGAAAACTTCTAGGGTGAAAATAGGTGTTGACCGAATTTAATGGAGAATTATCAAGTTGGTGTTCTTTGTTGAAATTGTGGATTAATGTTGGATTAATGAAGTTTAGAAAACCTAAAAATGATGGTTGAAGTTTGAAGAAAAACTTCTAGGGCCATTTTGTAATGTTGGCCGAAAGTTGGGGAGTTTTGGAATAATTTGGTGTTTTTGAATTTAATTGTTGAATTATGGGTTAATTTGGAGTTTTGGAAGATTTTGTCACTTTTGGAAAGTTGGGGCCGAATTATAAAGTTTGGTAAAGTTTGGGTGTTGGTTGGTATTAAGTGAAAATATAAAGTAAAGTGTGAAATTGGAAACACTTTGAGTGTCTTGGACTCTTTTTGGAGAAATTGGACCAAATTGTACTTTTTAGGAAAGTATGAGGTTATGCTATAATTTGGGAAAAAGATTTAGTATCTGAATTCCTTATTTTTTGGTTGCTAAGCTTCTTCTGGGTTACCTATGGATTGCAGAAATTCAGAGGAAGTGCTGCAGGAAGTTTGGTAGGAAATTTAGAATTTCCTCGTTGGCGTAGAGAGCTAATGGTTGTAAGGTAAGGCTTCAACTTCCGTAATATGCATTTAAAGTTACTTTTTATGTATATTGGGTGAGTTGAGATTAGTACCCGAGTCGAGGTGGGGCACGTGACTCTTGGGGCTAGTTCCATGATAAGGTTAGGGGCGTGCAGGTTTTAAGCGCGTGAAGCTATTTTAGGAATGATAGGTAAGTAGGTGATCATTAGATGATCAGTCTTGTGATCGTAAGACGATATGTTTTGGGATCATTAGATGGTCCGACTAGTGATTTTATACTATTAGTATTCTTTATATATTAAATTGTGTTCGATTGCCAGTGTGATGCTTTGAGCCATCGGGGGTTACGTTATCAGAGATGGCCGGTGTAATGCTTTGAGCCACCGGGGGTTACATTATCAGAGATGACTGGTGTGATGCTTTAAGCCACCGGGGGTTACTGTTCTGAGATTGACCGGTGTGATGCTTTGAGCCACCAGGTGTTACTGTTCCGATGAAGACTGGTGTGATGTTTTGAGCCGCCAGGGACCGGTACGATGCTTTGAGCCACCGGGTGTTACTGTTTCGATATTAACTGCTGTGATGCTTTGATCTGCGAGTCACCGGTGTGATACTTTGAGCCGCCGGGTGTTACTTTGGAGTTTACTTTTATTCATGTACTTTATTTATGCATTTAATTAATTAACTTATTTATGTTAACCGGTGCGATGCTATTAGCCGCCGGGAGTTATTATAGCTTGTTAACTCGTGTTAGGCTTAGAGCTTCCGGGGATACCGTACTACATATCATATCATCGTGCATATCATTATCCATGTTATATCTAGGATTGTATATATTATTAGATCATGGCACGCTAACCCTTTTATGCAGGTGTTTTCAAATAAAAACCCTTACCCTTACCTACATCCTTACTGAGTACCTCTCGAGGACTCACCCCCTTACTCTTATCATTTTTCAGGAGCTGTTGACCAACGACCCGCGAAGTAGCTCCGTGTAGGGGTCGGTGCTTTTGTATCTTAGAGGTACATGTGGATTTGTATTGCAGTTACTGCTTATGTTTTAGATAAGAGGGGTAGTCTCGATTGAGGTAGATATTAGATATCTGAGCTTATGAATAGACACGTATGATATGACTAACTGAGATTTCTTCTCTGTTTGTGTTCAGCAGAAGCAGTACCCGATAGTGATCGCAGGAGTCTTGTTGACTCGATCCTTTTGGACTACTAGGTATTTCATTATGGCAGTGATGGGCTCTGTGGTGGTAGATTTCATATGCACACGTAGGTAGAAAGCATCATGATTTTGTATAATTCTATTGCTTTCGGATATTGCTAGATGTATTTAATTTATTCGGGGAGTACTTTCCTAGTACAGTAGGGGCAGGACTCCTTTCTGGTGCATCTGTGTTGAGCGGAGGTCAACTATATATATGCTGCATGCTTGTGCGTTCTTTGTATGATTGTGGCTGTTTTTGAAATGTGGGGTTAAGGGCATATTTGAAATGTCCTAAGGTTACGCGTTAATTATTAAGGAAAATTTTTAACGGGCCGGGTTTGGTTTCAAAATGGATCCGCTGCACCGAGGTGGCAGCGTTAGGCTAGGTAGAGTTGTAGTAGTAACAACATCTCCACCTCCCTCCTCCCTCCTCGCTCCCCGCTCTGCTCGGTGCCCATGCCTCTGCCGGGCGGGACGACGTCGGTGGTGGTGACATTTGGAATCATCAAAACATGTGGTAGGAGGCAACAAAGCCCACAAGATGGATAATACTTTTTAGGAAACTTTGTTTCAACTCATCCTAGCTACAAGTTTTTTCAGGTTCAAGACTTTTGTACCACTTGAAGAGGCATCTTTTAAAGAGAAAGGGAAGTCGCATCCTTTTTTAGTATTTAGTCTTCTATCAGATTATGGTTGGTAAGGGTATCACAGATAAGGATGAACCGACGCAAGTGGTTGTTCAGATTCTCATTGGCTAATCCATGAAAAGAGTGGTTCTCCACAAAGGAGATGACGTGACTTGGGATAGTATAGTCTCTGTCGGTGGGAGTAGGTCAGACAATTCTCCTGTTGTCTTCTACAACTAGAGGACTGTACAGATTGGTGAGTGGGACTCTCTCCCTTAATGCATTGTTTCAGTACGACATTTCTTTGTTCTCGTGAATGACCTCGTTGTGCTCCACATAGTCTGGGTTAGTAATTTATTTATTCTGATCAAAGTTTTGTGGGTCATCCATTCTTATGGACGTCTCGAAACTAGATTCCTTCATTGTGGATGTTGGATGCGCCTGAGCACTCTTATTTTGGTTTCACAGGTTTTGCAGAGTTCGCTCGATTTTAGGATCCAGGTTCGCAAGGTCAACTTGCAAACTCCGGGTCATAAACCGAGAAAGAGAAAGAAAGGTGGAAGGTAAAAAGCTAGAAAGATGTAGGCCTTAAGCCGATCCTCATCAATGACGCTAAAAAGCTTTACTCGCATGAGATATATATAGAGAATCATGCCCAATCAAACTAATAAAATTTATAAGCCCGCTCAAGTATCCCCAAATGCAGGGTGTGCGCTTGTAGATAGGGTGAGAAGGATCAAACCCTCATGGATCGAGACTACAGTTCTTCCCAACTAGTTCTACCAAAGAGTGAGTTGTGAGTTCGCACGTGGTGAGTGGAAATGTGTGGTGCGTAGAGTGAGCTGAAAATTGGTTTTAGGTGCGAAGCGTAGAGTGTGGAAACTAAAGTGCAGAAAGTAAATTAATGGAAAGTAAAGAGTAGGAAAGTAAATTGCAGGAAAGCAAAATTTTGGAAAGTAAATAGCAGAAAGTAAATAAGAAGAAGATAAACACTGAGATAAAAGCCTCCAAGGAAGATCGCTAGCGGTAGATGAAAAACTAGAGTAGGTGTGGTTTGGGAATTTGCAAGTTAGGGGAGCTCAGATAAATATAAAGAAACATCCTCTTGGACTGCTGCCATCCTTACCATAAATCAGCAGTTCTGGTAGATCCTAATGAGATAGCCTAGCTTCTCATAAGGTTCTGAAAAGAGCAGTAAGCTCACCCCAGACTGATTGGAGGCACTATCCTGGTTTCCCTATCGGGCTTACCGGTGGGACACGAACCAGCGGGTGCCTCTCAATGCACTGGACTCCCTCCCGGGCTATCCTGTTGATTTTAGATCTTTCTTAACATCCTTTTCATGTTAATTCATCTCAAACATGTGTAATATGATCACAAGTGTTCATCGTCTTTTCAGATTCAATAGCATGATGTATTTATTCAAATTATTCCTCATTCATCAAGAACACATCAATAAGGAGAAGAAGAGAGATCTTAATCATTAAACTAAGAAGAAGTTCATACCTTGCACCAAGGAAAAATCTTAAGGAATTTAATCCTTGCTCCTTACGTATGCTCCGATCTTCTCCATCTTGAATTTGGTGTTGGATGAACACCAAGGACACCAATGGATTGCGGATGTAATGTCATGAAATTGGTCTGGATATGTTGAAGAAACACAATAGAATCCACCTAAAATTCTCTAGGAATAGCCTTAAGAGTTTCTGCCAAAACAAGAGAGAAAGGGAGAAGAAGAAGAAATTCTTATCTTCCAAGAGGTGTGTAAAGGGTGTCATGGCGGGCCTCCCCTCATATCTATTTAAAGATTATGATGGGTGGTTAAGGGGTGGTTAAGGAGTGGAAGTTACCTCTAGGGCCAAGTGATCACCTACACTTTCCCATGGTACTCTTTTCCCCATTTCCTCTTATTTAGTCTAGATACTTTGCAACCTCCCTCAGTAACCTCCAAAATGGTGAAAAGGTGCAAGGAAGGAGGCACCCCTTTGCCTATAAAACTTCCTCTAAGGTCGGTTATAAATAAATAACCAGCAAGGGAGTTGTCTCATGGTGCATGGTGCATACACCTTGCACTATACATGCTCATTTGGTCCAAAATACAATTATCTTGTCCAAAAGGTGCCAAAGAGTGTTACCACTACTAAATAAGAGTGAACTTACAAAAAATAGTTCCTAATAACCATGTTATACACATTTGATCTCCTTTCAGCTCACATTGAGCTGAAAGGTACTTCTTCATCTAGACTAGCTCACATGAGCTGAAGTCAGCTACTTCTAGCTAACTTGAGCTGGAGTTAGCTACCTTTTAGCTAACATGAGATAGGGTGTTGCTTTTAGCTCATATGAGCTGGAGTTAGGTACTTCTAACTAACTTGAGCTGGAGTAGAGCTAACTTGTTACACCCATCCCAGATGAGCCATGATTTTTGATGTAATTTTACCAGAATTTGATTATGTAATTTTCTGGGACTTGAAGATTTTGTAAATATGATGCTGATGAATGAATTAAATGTCCCGATGAGTTATTTAGAGGCCATTTTATGAAATTTTAGTAATGTACAATATTTCAAGAGTCCCGGGCCATTTTGCTAAAAATTGGATTCGGATGGCAAAATGATCAATTTTGGAAAAATATTGAAAAATTAATTGTTGAGGATTCACAAAGGGGCATGCAGTTTGATGGGTTGATTGGGCCTTATTTGGAAATTGGCTAATGGGCTTAAGTGATTGAGTGTTATGGTAGGAAATGAATTATGAAAGAGAAAGAATTATGGAAATAGGTTTGGTAAAGAACACTTGTCACTACATCAAGGGAGAGAATCTTGATGGTAATCCAATCTAATGGTTGGAAATGAGATGGAAGAGATAATGTTCTTACATTATCCTAAAGGAAATTAGTAAGAAAAGAAAACAAATGAGTTAGTATTATGATATAAGGTAGTAAGGTAGTAAGAAAGAAAGGAAAGAGAAAAACTAAACTTCCTCACCTCCCATATTCGGCCGAAAGTTTGAAGGACATCCATGGTGATTTTCTTCCTTTGATCTTCATCCTCCAAGCTACTAAGATCAAGATCATTCAAGGATTAAATAGGTAAGGGTGGTTGTTTAGTTTATTATTCAAGTTCTAATGGTTAGAACTTTGGAAATAATCCTTCCTCTTTTTCTTGGAATGAAGCCGAAATTAGGAGCAGTTTCTTGGCAATTTTCTTCAACTCATCTCTTCATCTCTCCAAGGTAAGCAAGTGATTAAGTTTATGAGATGATTATCATGAATATGATTGAAGAAAAAATCATGTTCTTATGTATGTTGTGATTTGAGTTGAAAGCATGTTTGTATGATGTTCTTGGGTTTATGATGAACATGTTTTGTGTTTGGTTGAGTATGAAAAGCATGATGGATGAGTGATTTTGTTGGGGGCCGAAACTATGGGTGGAATTTTCATGGTGAAATTGGTTGGATTTTTGTTGAGAAATGATGTTATGTTGATGTTTATGATGAATTAAAGTGATGGATTAAATTGGAAAATAATTGGAGAAAACAAGATGGAGGCCGAAACTTGGGGTAAGTTTTGTGATGTTTTTGGTTGATAAAGTTTTGATTAAATGGAGTTTTGGTGAAGGAAAGAAAGGTTAAGGGCTAAAATAGAAGGTTGGGTGAAGTTTGGGATGAGAATGAAAAGGGACCAAAAAGTTCAGTCAAAACTGAAACTATTTGGTATGTTTTGGTAAAATTGGTAATTTGGTGAACAATTGTCATTTTTATGGATTTATTGGTAAATTGGTTAAGGAAATAAAGTTTAAGTATGAAAAATGGCACTTTTGAAAGGTTTAGGGTTAAAATGGAGAAGGGCCGAAAGTCTCGGCCTTGAAGCAAAAAATTCTAAAAAATTGGCGGTTTTTATGGAGTTTAATTAATTGGGTTGAAAAAGTTGACAAAAATGGAATTTTTGTAACTTTATAAAAGTTTTGCGTAAAATTGAACTTTTGGAGAAAGTTTGGGTAATTTGTGCAATTTTGAATAAGGATAAAGAAAAATTCACTAAGGAAGTGAAAAGTAAGGAAATTATGAACTTTTGTGTAAATTTGGCATTTTGTGAATTTATGAGCCAAATTTATAAGTTTCTAAAAAGATTAGGGACTTAAAGTGTAATTATGTGGATTAAAGTAAATAAGTTACCCTTTTAAGGATAATGAATAAAGTGTTGACTTTTTAAGTAAAAAAGATCACTTTCCATGTTTATGGATAAAAGTGAACTATTAGATAAAGTTCAAGGATTAAAGTTGTAATAATTGGTAGAGTTCCATAAGTAATGAATTTTAGTTAAAAACTAAGATTCTACATGTTTGGATATCGGGATAGGTTCTGATAGTGCGGGATTGTTCTGCAGGATTATTACGGGCACGTCCACGTCAAAATCTGATATTCCAGGTAAGGGGTTTAACTTCCTTAATATGCGATATCGATCTTCCTTACGCATATTAGGTTAGTTAACGGCCGGAACTCGGATCGAGGGTGTGGATCACACCTTATGACATCCCGAAACTGGTTCTACGGTAAGATTAGTAGTATGTAGGTTTTATGCTTTCTGGTTGCACCACATGTTATGCTTTATGCTTATGTTTTGCCCCTCGCCTGATCATAATGATCAGGTTGTTACTTACGACGGTCATGTTATGTGGGGAACGTACGTCCCTTCGCTGGTACCATGTGCATGTTTAGTAGCATCTATGTATATGCATATGTTATGAGCCGGTTACGGTTACGGCCGCCTGGGTACTGTCGTAAGTATTAGCTGGGCCATGGGAAAGATGTTGCTGCCAGATTGGTCCTACAGACCCATCTTATGTATGTTATGTTATATGCTAACCTCTTTTGCAGGTTCTGAGTATTTTATCTGCTAATCTTACCCAACCCTTACGGAGTACCATTCGAGGACTCACCCCTTATGTTATTCTTTTCAGGAGCTTCAGGGCAGCAGCCAATGGGTTAGTCCGTCTGGTTGGCTATATATTTTGATTACCGCAAGTAATTATAGCTCTTTGGTTAGATTTTGTTAAGGTTTTGGGGTAGTGTCGATAAGGTCAAGATGAGGTTAAGGAACTCCGTATAAGTTATGCTTATTGGACTAACGGTTTAACTCTCTTTGGTATGTTACAGCATCAGTGGTATCTTGCGGTGATTGTCAGGGTTCGTGTCGATCGACCCCACAAGCAAGTACGTTTCTGGTTTCAGTAGTTATGGCTCTATAGGACTAGTATGCATGCATTTACATCGGATGACTGTATAATTTTGGTATACTACAGAACTACGCACCCAATGAAGTGGGTGGTAGTTCTGGTCTTATGTATATGGACATTTAATCACGTTATCGCGCGATGTTCTGTGAAAATCACTAACATGTTTTCGGGTGCAGGTTTAGGCATTAAGAAACTAGAACGCCTTAAACCTAAGTAACACGTTATAAATAATAAGTTCAAAAAAAGTTTTAAATTGGCCGGGTTTTGGGTCCCACAAGTCAAAGAGAAGTCCCGCTCCGCCGTCACTGCCGCCTCCTAGCACCGTTCACGATGCTTCTGCATATGCCGGCCGGAGAGGGGTGGTGACATGATTCCTGCCAAATCTGCCTCTCCCACCTGCACCGCTACTGGGTCCCGCCTGTACTGATCTCTTTCATCCCACCTGAGGTCAGGAGGGTACTACTCTGCCATCTGTCTCCTATGGCTCGACCAGATAGGCCCTCTAGACTGCCTCATGAAGGGATGTGAAGCATAATGGTGCTATAAAATGCCTAATCTCTGGTCGAAGGCCTTTAACAAACCGCTTGGCCTTCTCTTCCTCCATGTTGTTGTACTGAGGGATGTACCGCACCAACCGGTCGAACTCTACCTCATATGCAGAAATGGTCAACGTCCCCTGAGTCAGGCTGTTAAACTCCTGCTGCCTGACATCTCTGATGGTGTAGCCTACCCATCTGTCATGAAATATGCGGGAAAACGCTTCCCAGCCCATTCCTACATCTTACTACCTCGGGGGTGCAAACTGTGCTCCTTGCGCTCCTGCAACGCCCATCCACCAGTTATAGGTCTGATCTTGAAGGGTGAAGATGGCCAACGAGACCATTTCCTCTAGTGGGAAAGCTAATCTGCTCACCAAATGCTCTATATCACTGAACCATGCCTCTGGTCCTCCCTTGCCTGAGAATCGAGGGGGATTTAGGCGCTGGAAATGCTTCATAGTAGCAAGGGCATCAAAAGTAGTTGTCTGCTCAACTCGAGGCCTCTGAGCCCCGTGAGGAATCTATACATGATCAATCTCCTGCTCTTAGTGATGATGCACTGGTGCTCTAACCTCGTCACCCTGGTGGTGGTGAACTGGTACTCGGCGAGGAATGCTCTCAGTGCCGTCCTCCTCATCCTCCTCAGAATCCTGATATTTCTGGGAGCTCGTGAGAGTGGTGATGGTTTCGGTGTGCATCTCTAACCCTGGTTGTGCATCAGGATCATCAAAGTGATCATGATCGCTCTCGGGACCACGTGGGTCTCTCTGTGGCACTCCTGTCTAGGAAACATTCAGGACCTGCCTGATGTGCCCTAGAATCTGTAATAAGTCTCCCTGAGCTGGCTGCTCCGGAAGGGGTACTGGTTGGACTGGTGGCTGGTTTCGACGTGTCGGGGGTCTTCCCCATCTTCCTCCCCGATTCACGTGATCTAGAGGGGGCACTGGTTAGACTGGTGGCTGGTTCTGGCATGTCAGGGGCCTTTCCCATCTTCCTCCTTGATTCATGGGAGGAATGGGAACCTTACCTCACCGACTGTGAGTTTTTACCATCTGTAATTTGTAAAGACAAGCACATACATAATAAGCTTACTACCATACCTAGGTTATGTTATGAATGTTTAAATTGACTGCCCTTAGTTCTATCTGCCATTCCTAGATAGTCTTCGTTAAGAAGGTATCTAATCTTCCACTAAACTACCCCAGAATGATCGGTAAAATAGGGTTTGCCAGTCTAACCATACCTAACATTTGTAACCTAGGCTCTGATACCAAATTGTCACCACCACCCCCATTCATCATGGCGGAAGCATCGATTTCGGGTGGTGGTGGGGACTATAGATCCACTTAGGTTCGACGACAGGCCCCAGAGAAAGAGATGAGAAAATAGAAAACCCGGCCCATAAAATTTTTCTAACTTTTCTAACTTTGTTACTTGAGTTGTCTTATTTACTAATGTGTATTACAAGTTTTACGACACTTGGGAATGTCAAAACGTACACCCAGAAACACTTTAGTGGTTATGTCAAGAATCGCATAATATACAACAGTTTATATGGTTGAGCTCAGCTCAACAATAGATGCTACATG
>JBBYHH010699165.1:0-18141 GCA_038382905.1 Daphne laureola
AAAAAGTGAAAGATGCTACAAAAATATTGAGAGTTGACGATTATTCCAAAGTTAGAACTTCTAAACAAATTCTCAATCCAAATCTATCAAATTTTAAAATATTTTCATTTGTAAGTCTTCTTTTATATATTGAGAAAGATATTGAAGAGAACTTCAGTATAAAAAAGTTTATTGAAGATTTCAGAAATTTTAGAGAATGTTATGTTAGATTTTGACTACTTCATATATGTACTTTTATCAAATGTCGATAGTTTTAGTGCTCTTCATATATATTACTTTCATTTGAGTCAAACTACTCGAATTAAATTACTTGGATCATATTACTTTATTTATGATAATATTTGAAGAAATCAACAGCCACACTGGAAAAACAAAATCTGGCTTCGCCACTGTCTTCAGATTTGTTTGATGCTCGAAAATAGGAAAATCTTGTTATATATATGCACGCACACAAAATGTTGAGTGGTTTCGTGATCACTTGACTTAGTGGTCATACTCCTGAGGACATTTGTAAAGGTCTCGAGTTCAAACCTTCGGTATCCCCAACCCCTATAGCCTTTGTATATATAAAAAATAAATAGAGATTTAGAGGTGCCAGTTTTTCCTACTTCCCTTGATTTTTGAAGTGGAGCGATTGTGTGTGGCTATTTTTTTTACGGAACTCGGCTTGTCATTACTTTCAATGAAAATAATACAAGCCAATGTTTGAAATACCAAAGAAAAAACACCTAAACATAGTAGAACGCCTAGAAAAGCAAAGTAATATATGCAAACCTAAAACAAAGCAGCTACAAGGAAGGAATCTAAAGACTAGAATAAGGAGAGAAGCCACTAATTGACGTGTCAACCTCCACCACAGGCTACCAATC
This sequence comes from Daphne laureola, assembly GCA_038382905.1. Lineage (NCBI taxonomy): Eukaryota > Viridiplantae > Streptophyta > Magnoliopsida > Malvales > Thymelaeaceae > Daphne > Daphne laureola. Next base: position 870 of record JBBYHH010699165.1, read on the forward strand.
AACCTTAATAAAACACATAAAAGCATAGCGAAGAAACATACATCTTCAATCTTGACCGCGACACATCCAATAGGCTCCCAAGGAGGCCAGTGTCATCTCACTATGTGCGTGCAGACAGAAGTTGATATGCCAAACAAAGAAACAACCTCTAGAAAGCAAAAGTCAAAGAAAACCAACCAAATAGCAATCCACAAAAATGTCTGAACAAGAAATAAAAATGCCCTACGGATGGACCAACATAGTAAACCTGGAGCGGGTAAACCTGACCCAATACCCCGCCCACTCCAGATAGAACCCCTCATGGCCCGGGGTGAGGCAGGAAGTCCCCCTGCTCCACCAGACCGCAACCAGTTGCTTCCACAACAGCTTCCTAACATCTTGGCTTTTTCGGGGGTCGCCCCACCCCTGAACCACCTGTCTTCCCTCTCACCCAACCTTGAATCTTCGTCCCTCCATGGAACTGTGCTGCAGATATTGTCAGTCATTGTCCTACCCTCACATTCCAAAAAGCCCTGTCCCCGAATCTCACCCAAACCTCTGACCCATGGGTAACAACAACATCGACAAGTGGACTCAAACTCTTTCCCAAGAAGGTGGTAGGCCAGAATCAGCTCCCACCAGAGGCCTACTCCTTGGCGATGGCACGGATTACAGGTGAATCGATCCCAACCGGAGCCCCGCCTGGCCGGAGTCAGCGTAAAAAACTGAGTCCAGAGCATTGCGGCGTCCGAGAGAAACAACACCACCATCAAGCGTGATCGAGAATGGAGAAACAAACCTAATGAACAGGAAGGAGAGGCCAAGAAAAATCACCAATAGCAAGGCGAAAGAAAAAGGGGAGCGCCTCCGTGAATTTTATGAAACCCTAGGAGCATCGCTGCTTGCCAAACTTTACCTGTGAATAAATACAATTGTATATGGCTATAAATGAATTTATTAGCTTAATTATTTAAACAAAAAATTATCTACAACATCATATAAGTGAATAAATACATAATTAAAAAATAATTAATTTACTCGATTCGAGAACGAATTTGGAAATTTTTAGTCGTATAAATGGAATAGTCTATTATATTAAGTCCTTCAAATATAATTCAACTAAGTCCATCAGATTCATCTACTAATTTGGAAAGAATCTTGCTATTGAAGCTTTCCCTTCCACAAACTAAATGAAACTTTTGCAATGTGGGTATTCTTGAGCTTCGGTTCAAGTTTGTTAATTGGGCTGCCATGTAGATACACCAAACCCATGTGTATTTGACGGACAAGTTCATGGGAGAATCTAATCAATCAATGATGTGGACATCATCTCTCAAGCACCTACTCCAATAACTCAAGATCAAGAAGAAGGAACCTCTCAAGCTCCAAAGATCACTCGAATCCCCTTTCAAGGCTTAAGAGGACCAATGACAAGAGCAAGAGCCAAGAAAGTTCAAGAATGCCTCAATGCATTCATGAAGATTATAGCTCAAGACTCAAGTGAAGAAGAAGCTCAAGAAAGGCTCCCCAAGCTTCAATTTATGGGCATTCAAGTAGAGGAAGGAAGACTAAGCTCAAATGGAGGTCTAAGCCTTATTATGCTTGAAGACAAACTCCTTGGCACAATCTTGGCGCCACCATGCCTCTACCTTGGTGCAAGAACTGAAGAAAATAGAATTTCTTCCTATGCTGATGAAGGCCTAGCGCCGCCCCCTCCTAGCGCGACCCCCGAGCCCAAAGGGCCCGCCCCTATGCTGATTGGGGCTAGTACCCTTACTAGCGTGACCTTGCGTGACCCCCTGGAGAAAGGCACCAATTTCGGCCATCAGTGCACCGCAGCACCCACACACCTACCCCCGCGCCCTACAACTCTACCATCGCGCCAAATTCCATCCCTTTATTAATTTTGAACCGGAAGATTGTACTTTTTTGATTCTTTTTGAGATTAGAAGCCATACCTCTAGAGAATTGAAGCCCCAACCCATACCCCATAAGTTTCCCTTCTTTTATGGGATTCATAGCCCATATCTCCCATCATTCTTACTATCACCTCCATCTTTTATAAATGATGGAGCTTTGTATTTTGTAACTTAGAACATATCTTGAATGAAAACTACTCTAAGTGAGGTTAAGTTCATCTTTGTTCTCATTGTTTGCTACCTTCCATCACCTCTTTGATCCATTAAAGGGGAATCAAGCTTGACATCTAGTGTTGCCTTCTAATTGAGGATTGAGGTGCTAGATCGTTGCAAGAAGATTGATCCCCTACACTTATAGTGAGGATCATATCAATCAAAGAATAATAGGATATGGAGATGGCTACCTGACTACCTCCAGTTGTATTACCCAAATAGATAAGGCCCAAATCTACAAACTTCAAAGCAGGCCTAGGCCCGAAACTTAACCCAGCCAAGAGAATCAACAACCAAAGCATGAGGATTGATAGTCCTCAGTTCTAGTGGAGAAAATATCAAGTGTGACTTGAGTAGAGGACATAGGTCATGTTGATTGAACCTCTATAAATTCTTGTGTCTCTCATTCTTCTACACACTTCTCTCAGTGCACACCAACAACGCGTTGATATCTTGCTGCTACAAGTATACTCAACTCTGATATTATCAACGTGTTGATCAGAGAGTTTTGGTTGAAAAACCAAAGGTTTTAAATATGTTTTAAGACCAATTCACCTCCTCTTGGCCATACTTTCATCTACATGCCCGACACACAGGACTTTATGCCAAGGTTGTTGAACTAACAGAACTTAGAGTGTTGATAGTAGAACTGTGATCAACGCTTTGATAGAGAGTACGAATGAAGTTGATCAATATAAGCTCTAAGGAGATAGCCTTTTACAATAAGAAGTATAGAACAAAAGGCTTCTCTGATCATGAACTCTCTAATATAGTTAAAGCTGGTGCAAATGATCTTCTATAGGCTTGAAACTTTGTGAATAATAGCTCGAGAGTTTTTCTTGATCTGTGAGAGTAAGTAGGAGGATGAAGAATGTACAATTTCGAGTGATATGCTCTTATTCTCTTGTGCGTCTCTTCTCTCTTCTCTCTTCTTCTTGTTCTTCTTCATCATCTTTTATAGGCTTTAGGGTGTGTAGAAATGGGTAGGAACATCTGAGATCTTTTCATAGCCGTTGCGTATGAAATTATTCCTTTTTGGAGCTTTGTGAATGTTGGCTAATTGATTTCTAGCCGTTGTAGATCTTTCCAGATTTTTGTCAACTTTCATCAACGTGTTGATGAAGACTGGCTTCAGTAAGTTGATGGATTTTATTCTTCAACCTTGATCCTCTTTGAGAGCTTCAAACTTGAATTCTTTCTCTCAATGGTATTGCTCAGTAGTGGAGTGGATGACTTCATGATTTAATGCTTCAGTGCTTGTGAAACTTGAAGATTGAATTTTGAGCATCTGGCCATCAACGCGTTGATGTGCACTGCATCACACGCTTATTTGATTTCTTTCTTTTTATGAGTTGATTGTATCTTGTCAATCCGAGATTTCCTTAATTTGATGAAGAGAGTAGCCGTTGGTTTCCATATACTTAATCTCCAACACTTCATCTTAAAAAACCTATGAATATGGCTAAGAAGCAAATCTACATTAATCAAGAATTTTGATAAAAAACAAGTATATACCGAGATATGTAATTGTGTTTTTATAACATGAATTCTTGTACTTTTGAGTACTTTGCACTTTAATCTCATATTTTTAGATCTTAACAACCAAGAAATAATAATCTTGGTGAAGACACAATGTTTATCAAAACTTTACAAAATGGTCCTCAAGGTTTTGGAATCATCAAAACAAATGGTTGGAGACAACAAAGTCAAGAATCTCCACCTTTTTGATGATGACAAGACACTTCAAGAAGTTTTTATAACCCTTTGAAATGATGTTTGATAAATGTCTCATAGTTGAATATATACTCCCTCTAAGGATGATATTTTGTAAAAACATTTTCAAACTCTTGAATACATTCTCCCAATAGAAAGTATTCTCCCATTTAGGAAAATAGTTTTGGAAAATGATAATGGGATCTTAGTTGCTTTGTATCAAACGAGACAAGCTCCCCCTTACTTCTTGAACATATTTCTTCCCATTTTTGTTATCATAAAAAATGTACAAGTCAGAGGAGTGCATATGTAAGATGTGTAAGTGAGACTAAATTTATTACTAAGTTATCATCAACTTCTTGATATTCCTCTTATCAACGTGTTGATAAACATCAAGTGATATAGATAGTATCCTTGTGATATAAATGACACTTATGAAGCATGAATCAAGAGTGATCAGTTGAATATCTTCATGTATAAGCATGCTCAGAATTGAAGTGATCAATTCATTTATAGATATGTGATGTGTCATGCACAGAATAGGAGTGATCAAATCATTCAACAAGCATGTATAACATGTATAAGATCAACATTGATCGACACATGCATATTAACTCAAATTAATGCATGAACATGTGTATAACAGAGCAGTTGCAGTGATATGAATTATGCTCTTTTGACAGTAGGTCATTAATCTATGTGATTTACTAAACATATTTATTTTTTAAGGGTTTGACACGTCATGCGTATTATGACATGATTGAATGTATAAACGAAGGGGTTTGGACTCCCAACTTTTAAACAAAACAATAAAGACAACAAAGTCAATACATAAGCCAAAGTAGATTCTGCAGATAATAATTATCAACGTGTTCATGGGATGAGAATCAACGTGTTGATGAACAAACATAATTTATTGACAAGGTCAAAGTGTTTGTGCTTAGTCCATTTTTTTGTTTTAAAAATTGAGAGATAAGTTTTGAAAGGGGATAGGAACTTTTGGACTTAAAGCCAGGAAGGTGTCCACTTGAAAATCAAAGAGATTTTTTAAAGCTATTTTGAAATCAGAAGTGCCATCAACGTGTTGATGTACTGAGTTTCTGAAAACAGTTTTAAAAGACTGAAAAAATAAGATTTGGACTAATAGAATGCACAATTCTGCTATGGAGTCTGTAAGACTATGATTATGAAATTAATTTTCATAACCTTTTCTCTTTAACTCCACGGGAGTTAGTGATGTGTGCCTTTCACCTTGGATTGCTAAGACTCAGTTCTCTTCTGATGAAGCTAAACCTTTCCTCATTCAGTGGCTTGGTCAAAATATCTGCTAGTTGATTTATTGTATCAATGAATTCAAGAGCTACATCTTCATTTGCCACATACTGCCTGATGAAGTGATATCTCACTTCTATGTGTTTTTTCATTGAGTGATGCACAGGGATCTTTGCAAGGCAAATAACACTTGTGTTGTTGCATATGAATGGCACATTTCTAAAGCTATGCCCATAGTCCTTCAGTTGTTGAGTCATCTAGAGAAATTGTGCTACACAGCTTCATGCAGCTATGTATTCTACTTCAGCTATGGAGAGTGCAACAAAGTTTTTCTTTTCGGAGAACCAAGATATGAGGCAGTTTGCGAAGAATTGACAGGTTCCACTTGTTGACTTCTTTCTATCTTGCTTCCATAAAAATTTGAGTCACTGTATCCATGTAGATCAAAACATGTTTTCTTGGGATACTACAACCCCAATTTTGGTGTCTCTACCAGATATCTGAAGATTTTTTTAACACACTTCAAATGTGACTCCTTTGGATTGGGTTGAAGTCTAGCACATATGCATACACTAAACAAAATGTATGGTATGCTTGATGTGAGGTTTATCAATGATCCAATCATGCTCTTGTAAAGCTTTTGATGACCAGAAGCATCCTCATCAAGCTTTGTTGTGCTGCTAATAGGAGTGGCGCAAGGTTTGGCGTTTGCATAGCCAAAATTGTTTAATAGTTCCCTGATGTACTTAGCTTGGTTGATGAATATTTCATTATCTTTTTACTTGATTTGTAGACCAAGAAAATAGTTGAGTTCTCCCATCATACTCATCTCAAACTCTCCCTGCATAAGATTAGCAAATTCTTTGCATAGTAGATCACTAGTAGAGCCTAATATAATATCATCCACATAAATTTGAACTAGTAAAAGATCAAAGTTAGTGGACTTTATGAACAATGTGCTATCTACTTTTTCTCTATTGAATCCATGTTCAAACAAGAAGCTGTTTAGTCTGTCATACTAAGCTCTAGAAGTTTGTTTCAGTCCATACAAGACTTTCTTCAATTTGAACACATGATAAGGATGGTGAGGATCTTCAAATCCTGGTGGTCGCTCCACAAAGACTTCTTCTTTTATAAAACCATTTAAGAAATCACTTTTCACATTCATTTGAAAAAGCTTGATGTTTAAATAGCAGGCAAATGCACAGAGCATTCGGATGGCTTCCATCCTAGTTACTGGTGCAAATGTCTCGTCGAAGTCTATACCCTCCTCTTAAGAGTATTCTTTGGCTACCAACGTTGCTTTGTTCCTTATCACAATACCATTCTCATCAAGTTTATTCCTGAATACCCATTTTGTGCCAATGATGGAATGATCTTTGGATTTTGGTATGAACTCCCAAACATCATTCCTTCTGAACTGGTTTAGCTCTTCTTCCATAGCTATTATCCAGTTCTCATCAGCTAGAGCATCATCATTGACTAAGGCTTTATTTGGGATAAGAAAACTTGAAAGCAACATAAATTTCTTAAAGAATATCTAGTTAATACTCCCTTTGTAACATCACCTATTATGTTTTCTCTAGGATAGTTGGATCTCTGTTTGAACTTCCATGCTAATGTAGGTTCCTTCTCTTTTGTTTCTTCTTGTTGTTTCTCCTCATGTTGGGCTGATTTTGGTGAATATTGCTCTTCATTATTCTCATATGCTTCTTCTCTTTTCTCATCAACGTGCTGATTGACATTGGTATCAACGCGTTGTTCTACTGTGATTCCTGTATCGTCTAAGAAAATATCATTCTCTTCTAATTGATGGTTAATCTCACTAAACATAATATGAATAGATTCTTCAACTTTCAGAGAGATCTTTATTGTAAACTCTATAATTTTTACTCTTTGTTTAATAACCAAGGAATATAACTTCATCATTCTTGGCATCAAACTTCCTAAGATTATTCTTACCATTGTTGAGTACAAAACACTTATAGCCGAATGTGTGGAAGTAGGATATGTCAGGTTTCTTGCCTTTCCACAACTCATAAGGTGTTTTGTCCAACAAAGGTTTGATGGTAACTCTGTTGAGTATATATCAGGCTATGTTTGTTGCTTCGGCCAAGAAGTATTTTGGCATCTTGTACTCATTCAGCGTTGTTCTCACCATCTTCATAATGGTCCTGTTCTTTCTTTCTACAACCTCATTTTGTTAAGTTGTTCTTGCAACAGAGAAGTTGTGGGTAATACTAAGTGAATCACATAAAGTATTCAAGTCATAATTTTCAAACTCACCTCCATTGTCACTTCTAATAGCAACAATGATTTTACCTTTCTCATTTTGAACCCTTTTTCAGAAGATGTTGAATTCCTTTTAGGTATCACTCTTCTTGGCTAAAAAGAACACCCATGTGTATCTAGTGTAGTCATCAACTATTACCAGACAGTATCGCTTTCCACCTATGCTTGTTGGATCAATGGGTCCAAACAGATCCATGTGTAGCAACTCCAGAGCTCTTGATATAGATTTCATATTCTTTGCTTTGAAGGTTGCCCTTATCTTCTTTTCTTTGATGCATGCTTTACATTCTCTGTCTTTGTCAAATCTAAGATTTGACAGTTCACGTACTAGGCTCTTTTTGTCTAGCTTGAAGATGGCATGCATACTCGCATGTCCAAGCCTTTTGTGCCACAACAAACCTTCATCTTTGTTAGAAACAATAAAGCATTTGATACTAAAAGTAGATAGTTCATCAAAGTCAACAGTGTAGACATTTCCACACCTTCTACTAACGAACAAGGTTTTGTTTGAACCTTTGTCGATGACATGACATAGTTTCGGTTCAAAGATCACCTTGTAACCAGTATCACATAACTGACTGATACTAATCAAATTATGCATTAGACCTTTAACTAGAAACACGTTGTTGATGGTGAAAGAAGTATTCTTACCAATCAGTCCAACACCAACAACTTTACCTTTGTTGTTGTCTCCAAAGGAAACTGTACCACCTTCTTTTGGCATAAGATTGAGAAATTTGTGTTTATCTCCTGTCATATCTCTTGAGCATCCACTATCTAGGTACCAAGTCTCCTTCCTTGCTACCTGTTTGTCTTGTTTAGCCATCATGCAATAGATGTATTCTCTTCCATTGAACCATTCATCCTCCCTGGTTGTGAGAGAAGCCAAGCTTCTTGGGGATTCTCCTTATTTTCCTTGAATTCCATAATTTCAGTCCTGAACTGTATCTTCAGAGGAGAATGGTTCATTGTCTCCTATTTCATTTGAACACACTGACTATTGCCTGTCATACTCGTTTATTAGAGTATTCCACATCTCTTGTGCACTGTAACTTCAGGGGTTAGAGCACATAATAATAAGCTTACTGCTTGAGCATTGGAGTAATTTATGTCATCCTCTTATGTATATTCATTAAGAGGCTTAGATGGAACATTCGCTAGTCCATGCTCAATGATTCTCCATAGTCTGTAGTCCTGAACTTTGATGTATGTTTCCATTCTGATTTTCCACCTCTTGAAATTTACAGAATCAAATAGGGGAAGTGCAAATGGACTTTGTCATTCAGACACACATGTGCACGCCATCTGATCTTTGTCGTTAAACCGCAAGGTTCTTCAAAAGAAACCCGCACTGATACCAATTGTAGACTTAGGTATGGCCAAGAGGGCCTTGAATTGGTCTTAAAACAACTTTTAAAACTTTTTGGCTTTATAACCAAAACCCTCAGATCAACACGTTGATCGATAAGAGTTCAGTATACTTGTAGCAGCAAGATATCAACGTATTGATGGTTAGCATAGATAGGAGTGTTTAAAAGAGTGAAGGACATTGCGATTTATAGAGGTTCGATCATCTCGATCTACGTCCTCTCCTCAAGACACACTTGAGTATTTCTCCACTAAAATGAGGCTTGACACACATGGCTTATACAGATTGCCTGACACACATGACTTTTACCAAGATTGCCTAACCTAGAGGACTTTACGCCTAATGCCTGACTAATAGGACATTACCAATTGCCTGACTAACAACACTTTACAAAATTCCTGACACACAGGACTTATAATGGCTACCCGACACACAAGACTTTACATCAAGATTGCCTGACTAACAAGACTTAGAGTGTTGACAGTAGAACTGTGATCAATGCATTGATAGAGAGTACTATCAACCTTCCTCTTCCTTAGAAAGTTTCACTTAATTAGTGATGAAGAACTGGTCTATCACCATCAACTAATGAAGTTGATCGATATAAGCTCTAAGGAGATAGCTTTTTACAATAAAAAGTATAGAACAAAAGGCTTCTTTGTTGATGTAGAACTCTGTTATGATGTAGTCAAAGCTGGTGCAAATGATCTTCTGGAGGCTTGCAGCTTTGTAAATAATAACTCAAGAGTTTTTCTTAATATGTGAGAGTAAAAAGATGAAGAATATACAAATTCGAGTGATATGCTCTTGTTCCCTTGTGTGTCTCTTCTTTCTTCTTCTTCTTCTTCTTCAGCTTTTATAGGCTCTAGGGTGTGTAAAAATAGCTAGGAGCGTCTGAGATCTTTTCATAGCCGTTGTGTATGAATTTTTTTTTTTTTTGAGCTTTGTGAACGTTGGCAACGTTGGCTAATTGATTTCTAACCGTTGTAGATCTTTCCAGATTTCTGTCAACTTCCATCAACGCATTGGTGAAAACTGGCTTCAACAACTTGATGGATTTTCTTCTTCAATCTTGATCTTTTTTAAAAGCTTCAAAATTGAATTCTTTCTCTAAATGATGTTACTCAGTAGTGGACTAGATGACTTCATGATCTAACGCTTCAGTGATTGTGAAACTTGAAACTTGCATTTTAAGTATCTAGTCATCAACACGTTGATACGCACTGCATCACACACTTCTTTGATTTCTTTCATTTTTTAAGATGATTATATCTTATCAATCGGAAATTTCTTTGATTTGATGAAGAGAGTAGCTGTTGGTTTCCATATACTTAATCTCCAGCACTTCATCTTCGAAAACCTATAAATATGACTAAAAAATAAATTCACATTTTTTTTTTTTGATGAAAAGAAAGAAATCCAAATTAATCAAGAATTTGGATAAAAAACAAGTATACACCGAGATATGTAATTGTGTTTTTATAACACATAAATTCTTATACTTTTGAGTACTTTGCACTTTAATTCCATAATTTTTTATCTTAATAACCAAAAAATAGTAATCTGGATGAAAACACTAAGTTTATAAACTTTACAAAATAATTCTCAAGATTTTGAAATCATCAAAATAAATGATTAAAGACAACAAAGTCAACATCACTAACCAAGCACAATGATTACAGTTGTACCATTAAGCTACATTACTTTCATAAGAAAGCACACAAAGCCGCCAATGACTTTAGTGTGATACTTCGTTTCAAGGTATTTACTTAATGGTTTAATAATCAACTTACATCACACAACAGAACTCTTAGAATAATTTTTTTTGAACAGCAGATAAATCTTTATTAAATATATATAATGGTTAACTCCTTGAGGTTAGGAGCAACCCACAAGTACATCAGAACAGGTACAACACCACACTTGCAAAGATCACCCCAATCTGCAGTTACACGACCAACACATGACCCTTCTACATTTCTCCACATGTTGAACATTTATCAAAACTGACCGCCACAGTTAAGCTCCACAAGGATGAAGTAGCCGGTCTGACCAGCACCTAACTGAATTTGATCTCCTGGTCGCAAGCCACAAGTGCGATAGCACTTGCACATTAGAAACAACTTCCAGTAACACCCACCTCTTGCCTTCTTTCACCACTTTATTCCTCACACGCCAAATACACCAAGCCGTGACAGCAAGTATCGCCTCCCAGACTCGCCGATAAGTTGCAGGGACCAGAGACCACGTTTCCTCTGCAAACATATCCTGTACCTCCCATAGACAAATTGCAGAAATTCCACACCATTTTGCTATCACACACCATAAATTCCTCACAACAGAACATCTATAAAGTGCATGATCAATGCTTTCAAACTCAGCAGCTCAAAGGGGGCAGAGACTGGAAGGAAGATCCACAACTCTCCTCACCAACTGTAGAAAGCATGGTAAAAAAATTCTACGAGCTCTCCATATGAAAATATTAACCTTTTGCGGGAGGAATGCATACAAAATTGTCGGAGTAGAGCATGGAGATGCCACAATCTGATCGAGTTTGCGCGATAATACTCTTACCGAGAACACCCCGTCAACCACAGAAGAGCACTTCCACCAATCTGCCTACTGTGTATTTGGGGCCACATTCAGCAACATATTTCGTAACCCCTCGAAGTTCTCTCCCTTCACGACCACGAGGCTCTCGCCTCCAACACCACTTCCACTCAAGTTCCTGCTCACTCCACACCAACCGATCATTGACACAGCATGATTTATCGCATTCCAAGGCATATAGCCTTATTAAATTTAACACACAAACTGCTGTCACCGCACCACTTGTCAGTTCAGAATTTAATTGAAGCTCCGTTGCCCAACTGCCTCTGAAAAGAAAAAGAAAATGCAACTCCCTTCTTCTCTATATCATGACCAGTCTCCAATATGTTTTTCCATGGTCCTCCCCAAGCAAAATCGGGCTCCACATCCATCCCACCTCCATCACGATATAGTGCAGTAATTATGCGAGCCCAAAAGCTGTTCGGTTTTGCCCGGAAACGCCACCACCACTTGCCTAATAAGCCAAGGTTCTTCCCCTTTAAACTTCCAACCTTCAAGCCACCAGTTTCGAAATCACCACAAGTTTTAGAGCTACTAGCCCAGATCATCTTCTTGCTATCACCAGCAGCGCCCCACAAAAAATTATTCGGACATTTTTCCAAGTCTTTCAACAGTGTGACAGGGGCACAGAATAAGGAACAATAATACAAAGGTAAGCTGTTAAGGACATATCTGACCAGTGTAAGCCAACCACCCATAGACAGCGTATGTGGTTTCCAGGAATTAAGTTTCTTGGAAAATTTCTTTTCCACCTCTGTCCAACTTACTCACCTCTTCATATTTGCACCGACGGGAAGGCCCAGGTATGAAAATGGAGTATGATCCGCCCCACAATGCAGATTGCTGGCCAGCCTCTCCACCTCAGGAAAATTGACTCCAACTCCAAATACACAACTTTTCTGTAAATTGATCTGTAGCCCCGAAGCTGCTTCAAAGCACTTCAGAAGCTTCAGCAAGATGTGCGCATTCCCAATGGACCATTCCCCAAAAAGCAAAGCGTCATCGGAAAATTGTAGATGGGAGATTGCTACACCTTCCGTCCCCAGTTTAAAAGGCTTGTAAATTCCCACTTCCACTGCTTGAGCCATCATTGCATTTATTGCTTCCGCTGCTAATATGAAAAGAAATGACGAGAGAGGGTCGTCCTGGCAAAGACCCCTCTCCATTGAAAACTCCTTGGTAGGGCTACCATTTACAAGCACAAAAATCCTTGCGAAGAAATGCATCCACGAATCCACCCGCGCCACTTAGATCCAAACTGCATCTGCTCAAGAATAGATTCTAGAAAATCCCAATTTAGCGAAGTCTACCTTGAATAGCCTAATTCAAGATGAGGCTGGGCCTTTATAAGATCACCAACAATTCTTCACTTTCAAGATAACCGTTCACCTAATTTATAATTTACCCATCAAGCATGAATATCTAAGTGTTTGGTGATAAACCCAATACTCTTCATAAAGTGCCTACAAGGCCGAATCCCCCTAGGGGTATTTATCTTCTCAATCTCATTAAGAAGATACCAGACATTGTCCATTGGTCATTCAACCACCAAATAGTAGTTCTTTATCCCAAGAATACTAACATCCAGTAAGGAACACTAAGTTCTTTTATTATACCATTCGGTCATCAAGGGTCTTTCTAGAATCCCCCTAGGGGTATTTATCTTCTCAATCTCGTTAAGAAGATACCATACATTGTCCATTGGTCTAACATTCAACCACCAAATAGTAGTTCTTTATCCCAAGATTACAAACATTCAGTAAGGAACTCTAAGTTCTTTTATTATAACATTCCGTCATCAAGGGTCTTTCTAGAAACCCAACTACATTATACTTGCTCAATTCCACAATCACCAATACATCACTAAAATAGTATTTAACCCAGTTTATCATCAAGGTTTTCAACATACATCCATCAGTTTACTCATGAAAAGTAATACTCCCTCCGTCCGTATTTAATAGTTACGTTTGACTTTTGAATTTTTGTTTGACTCAATTTTTTACTAGGAAGAAGTTTCTTAAAAAAATTAAAAAAAAATATTTCTAGAAACTAGACACATCGATTTGTCTTATGTATATATGTTACTTAACTTTATATATCAAAATGTAGAAGAAAAGAATACATAGATTAAATGCTGAAAAAGAAACGTAACTATTAAAAAAGGACCGAGGGAGTAACAATTATCAATGCATTTTCGATACTCATGTGTCTCTTTTACATCAACAATCATTAACAAGTATAGGACAATATCTAGAGTTTCTTATCATTCCAGCATCTAAATTTCCCCTTTATCTTAATATACTTCCCTAATTGTAGCATAATACATCCACATGATACGATCAGTGTTGGGTCAAAAGTCCAAGATACAAGCACTCATCTCTTCCTATCAACTAATTTGATAATTGTTACTAGCAATAATCTAAGGCAGTTATCAGTGAAACACTCATCAGCTACCCAACAAAATGACAGATCAATATAGTAAAGAGCATGGCCAAATCCGCCTCACCAATAATTCCAGAATTTCCCTTCAAAGACACATGCACTGATGAAAGGCTAGAAGAATTACCTACAATTAGGAAAAGAGATACTGATATCTAATCTCTGTTCTTCAATTTGCAGCACCTAGGGTTTTAAGCCCCTGTTGATTCTTCGATCCTTGCAGAAAAAGAAGAGCTGTTGTATTCTTGAGTTGAGGCAGGGCCAAATCTTTGTAATCTTTTCGAAATTTCTCAACAAAACCCGACGGTGCGAAGAGGAAGATGGAAGGAGATGGAACTTTTCTATGCTGTGAATGTTGATCCGAAGAAAGAAGATGGAAGAACAGAAGAGTCGATCCCCAGCCTTGGTCCCGCCAGGTTGTCAGCGGAGCTTCCCAGTCACCGGCTCCTCTCCGTCGCCACCGCGTCTCGTTTTCTCCTCTGCTCGCGCTCCCGTTCAAGGACGAAGAAGAGAGTCCCAGCGTCAATCCTCCTTCTTCTTTGTTTCCTACTTTTTCAATTAAAGAAAATAAAACTAATGCTCCTTCGGTATTTTAAAAAAGTTATCATAGCACTTGACCCACCGGTGGAGACTTATAATTATAAGAGTTCTCGAATTTAAATTTTCGATATCTTAATTTCTATCTTATTTATATCAATAAAAAAAATATATCATTTAATTTTAATATTTTAAAATTTAATATTTAATTCAAATATTTATAAAAATAATAATGCAAATAAATTTTAGAAAAACATATTTAGAGAATTTATATTATAAATTATGATACGTATAAAAATTATTTAATTTTAAATATCTAAATATAAATAAAAAAAATTATAAATTAAATACTGTAAAATAATTAAATTAAATAGAACATCTTTTAAAGTATATAAGGAGTATTTAATTAACTGATGCTCAAAGTTTCATAAGTGATGCATAGAAACTCCACTCACTATCTAATTTTTTATTTAGTCATTCTTTCCTTCATAACAGTTTTAGCCACCTACTATTCTCTTCAAATTTTCACATTCTTACAAGTAAGTCACTGCTTAACTCTTTCTTAACTTTTATTTCTTGCAAAGAAACCACTAATCCAATCTTTCTTCCTTTCTAAGTTAGGTCATCGAGTTTCTTCAATTTTCCAATTGTGGTCCAATAAATTCCAATTTGTAATTTTATCCCTTTTTTCTCTCTTTCACATTATTTCCTTGTTATTATACGATTGGAAAGTCGGATCATAACATTTCTCACTCTTATAAAAGGACTTCGTCCTCGAAGTTCATTAGAGAACGTTTGTCTGCAGTAACACTAGTTATTCATTTATATTTCTTGTTTCTTGTCTCAGTTCCAGTCATTCTTAATTCTTACAGTTTCAAACAGTTCTATATCTCACATACCTAGTTATCAGTCACACAGTCTCATTAGTTTAACACAGAGTCAGAAAGAAAAAAATAAAAGAAGATTCATGCAAAACAAAGTCACGACAACATTAGATTTCGCAAGAATTATAAACATATAAAGATAAATGCTCAGTTCAGTTGCTGCTCTAGTTTAGGTTCATCCAACCCGGTCATACCCATAGAGTGACCCAGTTTTAGCTGCTTTCAGTTCTAGTGGTCAGTGGGTCCCCGGGCATCGGAAGATGAACCCGCTTGAGAGGAGACCACCTCATATCCCTAGTCACCTCTGGGGGTCATCACTTCACAAACAAGGTCAACGAATCCTAGATTTCTAGAGGAACACTCAGATTTCCTAAAACTATCATGTAGTATGCAATCCCCCTGTATGACTTAACCTACAAGATACCTAACTAGATGCATCACAAGATGACATTCAGCAAACAATCTTGCTTTAGACGCACAAGCGTAACACTCATTTGGAAGTTTAAAGTTCGGAGGCCATACGCTTGCTCTTTAACTTAACAGTCTTGAATTTTTAGCATAATTGTTTTTTCACCATCTTTCTCAGCTCTTCCCATTTTGTGGTTCCTAAAATTTACTTTGTACAACTTGTTAGTTATGCATCAATAAGATAACAAAATATGTTAAACACAGGCAATCAGGAAATCTGCACAAAAGAATGGTGCCAGAAAGTTAGCTCCTTCTTCTGCATATTTACACTTACCATTTCTCCTCGGTTGACCACTTTAGACACTAACAGACTAAGCAAGCAACTTTTAAAAACCACTTTGAAAATGTTACACACTTTGAACTCTAGCTCTAATACCATTTATTATGATCCGTTCTCTCGGGTCCATAACTCCCAGGATCTTTGCCAGACTACCCGAAAGATTTATAAAACAAAATGCTTGATAGATTGGAAAACACTTTATAAAAGAGTAGTCTAGAAGAAATAAGTGTCCGTGTACAAGCCAAGTTCAATGTGTGTTTTTCTTGCTAAACAAGAAAGAAAGTATAGAGTACATATACTGGTGTCTAAAGTCCTCCTGAGTCTTCCTTGATGCGGTTCTTTATCTTCAGATCTCCGTCTCGACCTTCCCTCTAGTGTCGAACGTAGCCCGGTTCCTTACAAGCTATATTGAGGGGCGTTAGAATGTATTCAACGATAAAGAATATAATTACAAGTAGCTTGCACGATAAGTAAATAGGGAATGTATGAGAGAAGGGACGAGGGACTAACATGGGTGTGTTCCACCCCCGTTCGGAAGATGCAACCTCTTCTCAGAGTTTCCCTCTGATAAGAATGGAGACCTTCCCAACTATAGCGTTGGTTCTTTTTGCTCCAACTTTAGCTTCTGGTCAGTTTCCTCGATCACCTTCCAGTCATAAATACTTAAAGAGCTCCCAGTATCCCAGTGTTCTCACAATGTCAGAAAAATACATGAGTTACTTATATGTGTATCCTTTATTCTATTCTTCTTTAGTATTAAGATTATGATGTAATAACACTAGCCGTGTTAAATGCATAATAGCATCATTGTCCTGAAGTTTACCTTAATGGTCGAATGCAAACAAGCTACACTTGTGTCCCTACTTTCAGTATTATTCTTATAAACCATCAAAACTCCCAGTATATATCACTAACCAAGCATAATGATTATATTTGTAGTGTTAAAATACATTAATTTCATAATAAAGCACATAAACCTGCCAATGTCTTTAGTGTCATACTCACTTTTTCTCAAGGTATTTACTTAATGGTTCAATTATCAACTTACATCACACAACATAACTCTTAGATGTTGGAATTCTCTGGTGCACCAAGAATTTCATGAGTTGGTATTCCTACTCACTACAACTAATAGTAGTTATGAGTTCAAGTCAGAAGAAAAAATCATTAGGGCATCTTTTATCAAAGTAATGGTATTTTGGTAAAAGTGTACTAATGAGCTTAAAAGAGCTCAAATATGTGAAATAGAATAGTTTGGAATTATTATGTATAATTTAAAACCTCATTTTGTATCTAT
>JBBYHH010699276.1:0-18138 GCA_038382905.1 Daphne laureola
ATCATCATTTCATTAGAAGTTGGAAGGTAAATTTTATTATGTTACTCACTAACAATATTGTGATTAAGACTTAGGTCTAGTGCTTCATCATTTTAACAGCATTTGATGTTAGGCTGGGCAAAATGCTTGATGTATCCGGCCTTTGCTTTAAAGGTTGCTTTTGCTTTTTATACTTTCAGGCTTAGATGTTTGATTACCATTCTTCAGCAGGTTTATGATATGCAGTATGAATTGAATGAAGTAGAGGCAAGGATAGAACAATATCCTTCAACAATATCTTTCCTAAACCTTGTAAATACTCTTATTGCTGAGGAAAGGGAAGCAAGCGATAGAGGGTGTAGGTACTACTCTTCCCTTCGGTTGATTTCGGCTTTTTCGTTCCATTCCCTCTCTAATGTTTAAAGTTCTTGCAGATTTTATGGAATCTTTAGGTTCATATATGATCATGTCTTTGGGCCATTTCCTCAAAGAGCCTATGTCGACCCTTGTGAGAAATGGCAACTTGCTGTTGCTTGTCTTCAACACTTTCATATGTGAGTGTGCTGTAATGCTAGTTTTTATATCATTGTTGCTTATGCTTGCTTATAATTGTTCTTAGTGTCTTTGATGTAAACCATGATGGTACCTTTTCAGATTGTCTTGCTTTTATTGTAGTAACTTTTTTCGAATTTTCTCCAGCCCAAGATCTTTATACTCCATCCATCCAAATAAAATCTACACCCCCTCAACCGTCGACTCTCCTCAGCTCGCCAGTGTTACCAACCCGACGGAATTGGGTATAAAGATTAAGTAGACTGGTAGAATATGTGTTTTGATGATGTTACCATAACCTAGAAAGAAAGAGAACCTACAGCCCCGAGTTTAAGATGATAAGGAGAATTGAGGGTAAGCTGGTAATTTTAATACTCATAGTAGAATTTGACTAGGTGTGGAGATTAAGGTGAGTACTTGAGAAAAAGAAAGAGAAAATCTGGTGGGCCCCAACTTTTAGATAAGTGGAGAGAAATAGAGTCTTTTGTCCCTAAAAACTTTAATATGAGAGGATAAGATAGTAGAATTGGTAGTAAAAAGTTTCCTTATAAGGAACCTTAACAATTAATGTGGGGTTACTCAAATTGGCAGTGTACAATCTTTATGGGATGTGGGGATTAAAATAAATTCAGGACAACTCTAAATAGAAATCCTACTATTATCATGTGACAAAGAGAGTAACAGTCAAATTACCAAGAAATGTCCCAACGTCAAATGACTCCTTTCATACGCATCTAAAATTGTCCACATGGTTTCTTTCTGAAATTCTTGCACAGAGTATTTTAATAGATCTGCAAAAGTAGCATTCCCATTTTTTATAAGTCAAATGAAGATGCATTAGCTAGTTCAAAGTAATACTGTTTTCTGATATTATCATGCTTAAACTTAACCTCTTCATCAATAACCCAGAAGTAATACTAGTATTTTGGAACTTATGATATGGAAGGGCTGAGCAGAGGCTGTGAGTTTCCTTTACTTTGACATTTCTAATGAGGTGTAACAACTGCTTGACCTTTCTAACATTAAAGGTGGATCATACGTTTTGTAGTCTGAGCGTGTTACGGTGCCTTCATATGTCATGCAGGATTTTGAGCATGTATGACATTCAAGATGAGGATTTTGACATTCTAGTAAACCGCCCACAACTTTCTGCCATGTCACAATCATCTTCTCCTCATGCACAGCCACCTATCTTGGAGTTGATGAAAGTAAGGACTAGGCTGTTGCTAGTTTTGTTCTTAAAGTAGAAAATTGTTACTGATGTAATGTGAACCTGCAAATTTGTAATGATGGATTACGTATGCTTTTATACATGTTCCTGAACCAAGAAATATTCTGCTCCATGTTGACCATTGATTTTATTTTACTGAAGTGGTTTGGAGAAATGTTGCTGTATTCTGTAGGTTCTGCGTTTTCTGCCATCAGGTTTCTTAATGTAATTTTTTTGTTCTGTTATGGGGATAGGATTTCATGAGTGGCAAGACTATTTTCCGCAATGTTATGGGAATCCTTCAGCCAGGTGTAAACTCTATTATCAGTGACCGTACAACGCAAGCTCATGGGAAACTTTTGGAGAAGGCTGTCAAACTGTCCTTAGAAATTATAATCCTCATTTTTGACAAGGATTTGGTTGTTTCTGATTATTGGCGCCCGCTGTACCAGGTTGGCAGTCCCTCTTTGTTGTAGTGTTTTTTGCTTGGTCATTGACATACAACTCAAAAGGGAGAAAAAAATACTCCCTCCGTCCCTAAATAAATGAGACATTTCTCTGGCCACAAAGATTAAGGAAAAAGTAGAAAGTAGGGATAAAAAGGTAGTTGGGTATGTAAAGTATGAGAGAGAATGTTAAAACGTTAGGGAAGTTGGGTGTAATAAAGTAAAAGTATGTGAAACTTTCCTAAAGAGGAAACGTAGGAACTATTTTGGGATTTCTCTAAAAGGAAAACACAGCATCTTTTATGTGATGGAGGGAGTACTATTATTAGGTTTATGGTTGATGGACCATGCTTGTTCAGAAGTTTATAATTGTTCGTTTATTTTTGTAAAAAATTTCCATGGGTAGTTCCAACCGAAGCAACCCCCTTTTTATGTGCGTTGTCCTTTCTCTGTTAATGTTGCCACATCTATGGATTACTGTAAGGTTTCAGTTTCAGTATATTTTTACACGAGATTGTTGCCTAAACATGGATCTTAGTTTGTCTCCTGTATAATTTTCAGCCCTTGGATGTTGTACTTTCTCAAGATCATAACCAAATTGTTGCATTGCTGGAGTATATTAGATATGATTTTCTACCAGAAATCCAGAGATGCTCTATCAAAATCATGAGTATTTTAAGGTAGTTGATTTAACTTCTTTCATGGTTTCTATTCACTTGTGGTCTTCCCATTATATCTTTGATTCTGATTTTGGTTCTCTGGTTTAAGCTCACGTACGGCTGGGTTATGTCAGTTGCTGCTCCAATTTAATGCCGCTACTGCTTTGGTAGAAGATTATGCAGCCTGCCTTGAGTTACGATCAGAGGAGTCTCAGGTTATAGAAAATATTGATGATGACCAGGGGGTTCTGATACTGCAGGTTAGTTCCAAGTTTTTACAAATTTTGATGCTTTTCAAAGTTCTTGATTGATTAACTTACTATATTGTGCAAATCAGCTCCTTATTGACAATATCAATCACCCTGCTCCCAACATTACACATCTGCTGCTCAAGTTCGACCTTGATACTCCTGTAGAGCGGACGGTATTGCAGCCAAAGTACCACTACAGGTATAATCTTGTATTTTCAAATGTCATCTAACGTGATGATCTTCATTTTGTGTTTTATTGATGGTACTAATCTGGAACCTCCACTAATATTCCAGACTTCTAAGCATTAATTGAAATTTGTTTACCAGTTGTCTAAAGGTCCTTCTGGAGATATTGGATAGCTTTTCAAAGCCAGAAATTAACGCATTGCTTTATGAGTTTGGCTTCCAGGTATGACACATATTGATTCTTGCTCAGTCCGTTCTGTCAATAAATATGTATTATTGCTCATAATTCCTATTCTCTCTCTCTCTCTCTGTCTAAAATCAATTACGTTACTATCCATACTCGTTTTTATAATTTTAGAACAGTAATTAAAGGCTTTTTTTTTTTTAGCCTATCCAGTTCAAAAGAAGTTAAAAGAATATACTTACCTTCTGGACTTCTACTTGTAATGTCCCAATACATTGATCATTTGAATTAGTAAGCACTTTATATATAAAAAGAATGCTCAACAATGCACTTTCAATTTTTAGTAAAACAAAAGGCCCTGACATTTTGAAGAGATTTAGTTTATGTTTTAATCCGTGTAATGAAGATAACATGGGAGTCCATTTTCTTCCCTGTTATTGTTCCATTTTTGCATGTCACTTAAGAAAGTTTTTTTCTTCTTTTTTTTTGCTTGTGCAGCTACTTTATGAGTTATGCATGGATCCTTTCACATGTGGTCCTACCATGGAACTCCTTAGCAGCAAAAAGTATGTTTTCTTTGTCAAGGTATGTCAAATGATTCTAACCTCTCGTTCCTATTATGGTTTTCCTTCATGCCGTTTAAAACCAGTCATGTTTTACTTTAATAGCACCTTGATATGATTGGCATTGCTCCACTTCCAAAACGGAATAGCAACCAGGCGCTTCGAATCAGTTCAATGCATCAGGTGATTACTAGGTTATATTATTGTTGTCCTTGTGATAAACGTAATTTTTTTTTTTTGTTGCTGTTTCTGTTCTTTATCACCATATTTTATTGTTTTGATTTTTATGTGTCTATTCATTAGTACAACAAAGTGCTTCATTTCTCAGCATTTGTATCTGTTACCTGTTTTTCTTTCAGCTTCCTAACTCGCTTAGCATTTTGCTTATGTACCCAAAAGGTTTTCCTTATTGACATACATTACTCTAGCTTTGCAACCATTACTATTTTCCATTATTAGCTATTTAGCATTTAAGGTATGATGGTGCTTACCTGTTGTGGCTCTTTACAATTTTTTTTTTAGGCAATATAGATTTTTTATTTAATAGAAAAAAGTATTACAAGTATTCCAATAAGGAACTGAAATCCCCTAAAAGACCCACACCTTACAAGAGATTAAGCATCTTTAACCCCTTAAGAGACCCAAAGCACCTAAAAACCCTAAATAGAGCATCATAATCCTAATATCTAAACCCTATTGAACTCTAGCTTTTAACTCCCCGTTCTAATTTTCTTAACTCATACAATAGTTTGGACTCCACTGATTTTGGCTCAATTCTTTTCTTACCCTTTTTCTGGATTTTATAATACTACGTTGTTTTATCTATTAACCGTCTTTGTTGCTCTTTATTAATGTTAATATCCTGTTTCATGTAATCAGAGAGCGTGGCTATTGAAACTTTTGGCTATTGAGCTGCATGCTGGTTATGTGAACAGCTCCAGTCATCGTGAAGCCTGCAATAGTATCCTTTCTCATCTTTTTGGGAAAAACGTTTCTCTAGTTGAAGCTGAAATCAATTCGTACCCAGGAATGTCACATGATGGTTTAGAATATACGCGAGCTAGAGCTGTCGAAAATAGTAAGGTAATATCGATTCCGGAATTTCAGCTGTTTATCTTTTGCTTTTAATTTTTTAAAGTCCAGGAGATAAATGATGTTTTTTTTTTTTTTGCAATCCGGGATCCAATTTAGGTATTAGATTTACTCGAAGTTATTCAATTCAAGTCACCTGATACTCGTGTGAAGCCTCCTTTAAGTTCTTCAACCGTGAAATATGATGCACTGGTAAGATTTAGCAACTCATAATGGGCTTTGTATTTTATGTACAGTTTAGTGCAAGCAAAACTAACCACTTTTGTAGGTAGAGGATATACTTGGAGATCCTACAGCTTCTGGAAGAGGTGGCATCTACTATTATTCTGAGCGAGGTGATCGTCTGATTGATCTAGCTGCGCTCAGAGACAAACTTTGGCAGGTTTATTCCAATAGCTAAAATTTTACTCGTATTAGCGAATGCTTTCAAGATCCTATTATCTGTATATCTAAATTTCTGAGGTGATGTTCTTGTTTTTCCCTGATGGTATGGCTATTATGACATTTACAGAAGTTCAATTCCGTCTATCCTCAGTTGGGTAACTTTGGCATGGAAACTGAGCTGAAAGAAGTAAGGCAGATGATTCAACAATTGCTGAGATGGGGATGGAGGTGTAACAAAAACCTCGAAGAGCAGGCTGCCCAGCTTCATATGTTAACGGGCTGGTCTCAAATTACTGAGGTTTTATGTTTCACCATGCTGTATGTTTAAAGATAAACTTTTTCAACGCTGTTATTGTGACTCATTTTATACTTTGGTAGGTTGCTATATCAAGGCGCATATCATACCTTGAAAAGCGATCAGAAGTTTTATATCAGTAAGCCTCATAATATGACACATACGGTTATACTTTTTTGAACTCTACTAACATCCTTCTCTTTTGATTTTCAGAATCCTAGATGCCTCTTTAACTGCCTCTGCTTCTCCAGACTGCTCTCTAAAAATGGCATTCATTTTGACCCAGGTAGTCTTTGACACGACACTAATACAGCTTGAAGAGAGACCTTGATATCTTTGTTCCCAACACCAAATGACAGCCGTTTCCTTTTTGTCACTGATTTTATCTTTCATGTGAAGTGCTAGTGCACTATTTTATTATGTGTTAATCTGGTCCTTCCATAGATCTAATTGGTGATTTGCTTGTTATGTTTGGAATGTTTGATAGGTTGCTCTTACTTGCATGGCTAAGCTGCGTGATGAGAGGTTCTTATGCCCCGGTGGATTGAATCCTGATAGTGCTACTTGTCTTAATATTATAATGGTGAAACAATTATCAAATGGTGCGTGTCATTCTATACTGTTCAAGCTTGTCATGGCCATTCTAAGACCTGAGTCATCAGAAGCCTTGAGGAGACGGTATAGTACTTCTGCAACTATATTGTTTTCTTTTTTCTTTTTGCACTTCTATGTGAGAAAAGTTTCCAGTAGTTTCTGACCCTTTGATCCTTCCTACAAAAACAGACAGTATGCCCTGCTGCTGAGCTATTTCCAGTATTGCCAGCATATGATTGCGCCTGATATACCAACAGCTGTTCTGCAGTTCTTACTACTTAATGAAGAAGATGGTGAAGATTTGGATCTTGAGAAGGCATGTAGCTTGGTCAAGATTTTATTTTGTTATCTACTCCATTCTTTTTTTATGGCAACATTTGAGTTCTTTTATGCCACTTTGACTTTAGTTTATCTATATTTAATTTGAAGTAGAAAAAATTTTAAAAAAAAAATGTTTAGAAACTAGAAACATCAGGTTATCATTTGTTACTTATGATTGTGATAAGTTTTGCTCTAGTTCATTTTAACCCGCACTCACATGCACACAGAACAATCTATGCAACCTATGTTTAAAATGTGCTGATTGAAGGAAGTTAAAATTGATTGTTAACATTTTGCAGATTAACAGAGAACAGGCAGAACTAGCTCGAGCCAACTTTTCAATACTAAGGAAGGAAGCTCAAGCCATCTTGGATTTGGTTGGTGCCAAGTTTCCTTTATGTAGATATCAATAAGATCAAGATTGCTCTTTGTTTAAAAAATAATAATTACAAATTTTGAGAAAGATTTATCTGAGAGAATCTCTTACGGTTGCACCCAATCACAAACTACAACTTCCTACCCATCACACCGATGCACAGAGGAAGAGAACGAACTGTATTTGCCCTTGAACAATTTTTTCTTGGGGGGAATTGATAATAAGTCGGGGTTTCTCAGTTTTCTGTAGGTACTACTATTTTAAGCTTATACCGTGTATTATCCTACTTTTTTTTTTTTTGACATTCTTTGGAAGCGGGATGTGAAGAACTACTGAGAAGTGAGCATATATAGAAGCCTATATATTGTTTATTCTCCATAATAGCAGTGTATTCTCCATAATAGGAGTTAAAGTAGGCTTGTGAGCTTTTCCCACAACGATCTTTTGCTGTGTTTCTTTATCTAGGTGCTGAGTATATGTAGTATGATGAGTGTACGATTAACTTAGGGTTGGCAGGAAATGAAAGTATTGTTTAGGTAAGAATGAAATGCAAGTCTATACGGAATTGGAATGTGTTGGAATGAAAATGTCATTTTGGTTTGCAGTTTGAATTTCTCCTATTCTGCTTAGTTTTCTTCTACCTTAAATTCAAATTCTAGTTTCATTGCTCTTTTTCTCTATACACATCACTCATGCTGTTGAGTTTTGGTTGGTAGGTAATCAAGGATGTGACACAAGGCAGCGAGCCGGGGAAGACAATTTCAGTTTATGTTTTGGATGCGCTCATTTGCACTGATCATGAGAGATTTTTTTTAAACCAACTACAAAGTAGAGGGTTTCTAAGGTCTTGCCTTGCGAGAATAAGTAACTTCTTATGCCAGGTATTATCTGCTTTGCTTGACTAAGTAGGACCAGTTCAATTTATGTCTTGGATGCATGTATCTACACTGAATCAGTAATTTCATTCATAAGCACGCAAGAGCTAATTAAGTTCTCGACTTGTGAGGACAACTAACTATTCCTGTTAGGTATTTTCTGCTTTCCTTGTCCAAGTAGGAGCTGCTTTTTGAGCTTGTGCATGATGACAGATGGTTAGCTTTGCGTGTTGTGAATGTGAAAATTTGCGACACGCAATGGTATACTATTTATCTAACATATTGCTTAACAATTTATGTTGTAAACACGATAAAGCCATATAAGAATGTTACCTTTTCTTCTTTGTATAATGACGTTTGTTTTTATAAGTAATGTCCCATTAACTAAATTTTTTGATGAAAAGAAGGTTGCTAATAGTCTTAAGACAATTTTGATATACTCCTCCCCCAAATTGTACTAAGCACAGGGCTGTGAGTAAGTTTGGAAAATAGAAATATTCTCTAACCCTTTCATAAACATAATTTGGATGCTATGTTATATATTTGACAGTATATGAGGTATGTTGGATGGGTAGTAAAGTAAATTTACTTTAGAAGCCACTGAATAAGGAAATTAAACAAAGAATTTGACAACCCAAAACAGTATAGTAATTTTTTCAAAGAAATTAGGATGGAGGGAGTGCCTTGTACTACTATTTTCAGTTTGTCACCTCTAGTGGTATGCTGGAACATTTTCTTTAGCTTTTTATCATCATGTGGACTATAATGACACTTGACTTTCTAGGTTGTATATGGGTCTGTTCCACATTCAAAGTTCAAACAATGGGTAGGCCCAGGGTGAAGTTTCTTAGTATGCATGGTACCATTACATAGAATCAATGAAGTAAATAGAACTGCAACTATTCCGCTCTTCCAGAAATAGGAGGCAGGTGGTTATAAGCTTTAATTAAATGGAGACATAGCAGTCTTAGGCAAGTTAGACTCGACTTCGATCATATGAAGTTCAATTGCTCGATGGCAAAGATTCAACCAAGCGAGGTGCCTTTGTTTTTAGCCCAGAAGCATTTGGGACATCGGTGAAAGTATTCAGGAATCAGGATGGTAATAGATAGTGAGGAAGAAAAGAGAATTTAATGGGAAATGGATACCCTTAACGCAAGCGATTTGAAGACAGCATATCTATAATCCCATGCCATTTAGAGCACCCTGTTTGAAGGAAAAATAAACAAAGAATAACTAATTTGTGTCATGCCATGGCCCTTGTCGGCATGCACATTTTAGAAAACTCAATTTTGAGATGTAGGAATCTTCTCTCTTTTCTCAATCATCTAATATGCTTATTTTCTGAAAGTTTTATATTCTAATTTGCCTCATCAAAGCGAGGATAGCAAGAATTTTAATTTTTAGTTATGTGGGAGCTTTGGGCTTCAATGTTGCATGTGACGAGATCACGAGTGCCAAAAATTTCTACCTTTGCAGTGTACCTGATTCAGGACAATATGCAAATATTTTAATTATCTTCTTTTTCTTTATGTCACATACTACACCATATTTAGGATGGTGGCCATTCGTTGGATGCAATGCAAAGAACTTGCACCCTTGAGGCTGAGCTGTTATTGTTATTAAGGATCAGCTACAAGTATGGAAAATCTGGTGCCCAAGTGCTATTTTCCATGGGTGCTCTAGAGCATCTATCTTCATGCAAGGCCTTTAGTTTGCAGGTAAACTTCAAACTGCTCTTTATTAATTTTATCAATGTTGTTCTTTGTTGCCTGCTCATCACAGTTAAATATTTCCAGGGAAGTGTTAGGAGGTTTGATCTAAAACTTCGAAGAGATGTATCTATAGACATCGGCAAACAGAGAATGGTCATAGCACCTATGTTGAGACTGGTGTTCTCTCTGACATCTTTAGTTGATACTTCCGATATCTTGGAGGTGAGATTTTACTGAAAACCTAGTTAGTAGCTATGCACCAGCTTATAGAACAAGTAAAAAGAGGATATACATATCACGTGGTATAAATTTTCATGTGGTTTTTAAAGCATGGTTTATGATAGTTAGTTGAATCTCCAAAAAGGTCGGTGCTTATGTGTTCCTATAAGTAATAGTACTATTCTAAGTTCTAGCAGAGTGTTGGATCTTTAGATTGAGGCAAAGTGTTGCATGACTGTCTGCTTTTTCTGTTTGTCTGCAGAATTTTATTGAACAGATTGCTTGATTATTTAAGCTTTCCTTTCTTACTTCTTGACAAGTTAATCACAGCTGTGTCTTGACCTCAGAATTTGTTAGCAATGAGTAAACTGTGCTCCAGGGGTCTGCAATGTAACTGATGTGGGAAAAAATCACTTCAAAGTTTGTCCTTTACATAAAAATCCAGTGAAACAATAAAAAACTGGCTTCTGTGCATGGAGAAAAGGCTGAACAACAGAACTACGTCCATGTTTGTGAAATGTTTGAATCATGTTAAAACTTAGTGACTTGTAGCTCCTGTGGGATTAAGCCACATGTTAGTTTATCTCAATTGCTCTATGTTTTCTTAGTTGTTTTCATATCTGAAGTACACTGTATTCTAGGTGAAGAATAAGATTGTGCGTGAAGTCATAGATTTTGTAAAAGGAAATCAATTGCTTTTTGATCAAGTCCTTTGGGAGGACATTTCTGATGCTGGCGAACTGACCATGGAGCAGATCAACCTTGTTGTTGGCATACTCAGCAAGGTAGAATTCTTTTCACAATCTTGTTTTGGCTGTTGTAATGTTTTAGAATGTAAACTTGTGATGTAGTCAGAGAATATACTCGTAGAGCTCTTTGAGTATTTAAATCATCTAGTTTCAACTGTCCTTTTTGTTGCCCCTGGGATCTGGGCTGCCCTTCAGCATTTTTATTACACCATGTCTTGCACCTATTGAGAAGCCGTTTTGATTTTTCCGTCAGGTGTGGCCTTATGAAGAAAGTGATGAATATGGCTTTGTTCAAGGCCTTCTTGGTTTGATGTCTGTTGTATTCTCTCGTGACCTTGAGGTGTCTACTTCCACTTCCTCTACACAGTCTGATAAGGTAGGCAACACATGTTCCAGAATAGTTGCAACAAGAGTTCCTCTTCTCAATGGACCAGTTTACTCATTTATTTCCTTTGTTCAACAAATTTACCAGAATCGGAGGAAGTCAGAAGTGGATACTGCCCGGTTGTGCTTCAGTCTGAGTTCTTACCTGTACTTTCTAACAACAAAGAAATCTCTTAGGTTGCAGGTGTGCAGAAACGTTTGTGCTGCCAATCTCTTTTGTGCATGTAGTATACTTTGATGCTTATCCCGATCTGGCGTTACATGTTTCATTATCAATTGGTCCAGGTTTCAGATAGACATCCCGATAACCAGTCTTCAGTCAGCATACAGCATCCTACCTTGGCTTTACTGAGTTCTCTGCTCAATTCTGTGACAACATCCATTGAAAGAGCAGCTGATGAAAAATCGTTGCTACTTAGTAAGGTAAAATTGCTTCAAGTCCCTAGAAGTGCTGTTAGGACTCGGGCTTTAATTATTTGTATGTGAAAATGTAAACTTGTACTTGTTTGACTTTGCAGATACGTGACATCAACGAACTCTCCAGACAGGAGGTTGATGAAGTTATTAAATTGTGTGCTAGACAGGATCTTGCTTTGTCATTTGATGATACACACAAGAGGTACATTACTTTTTGTTTTATCTACTAATACTAGAAAGTAGAAACATAAATCTGGGAGTGATATGTTAGGCAGTGGCTTGTCTTCTAAGATGATATCCACAGAAACTGATGATGTAATTAAGGATTGCTGCCTCCTATTGTATTGTATATGACCTTTTGGAAAAGGAGGGTGCCTTGAATCTTTGGTCATAAATTCCGTGACTCTATTTATATCCCTGAACAACCCCAAGAAACCCGGTTTATTCTATCAAAAAATGAAAAAGAAAAAGAAACCCCTATTTATTCTTGACCTAGTAGATAATGTTAAAGTTGCGGCTCATTGTTAGTGGTTTTGGTTTGGTTTAGATCCTCAGTCATTAGGTTACTTTGGAGGTTCGGTCATAATTCAATTTGATTCTATTATATCCCTGAACCACTGGTGTTATAGTTGCTGCTCATTGTCAAGTGTTTTTGGTTTGGTACATTGAGCATGGCTGACTTGAATATTTATAGGAATCCAGACATAAAGTCTGGTGGATAGTTTGGGTTTGCTGGACAGAGAGGGAGACTGGGGGTCACCATTTCTGGCCGGGTTGAATATTTAAAATGATAATCGTATTTTTTTTTTAAAAAAGCAACTTTTCCTTTGATTTTATTAAATCTATCCTAGTTTAAAATAGATTGAATTCAAGTTTGGGGCACAGTTTGTATGTATGAAGGCTCTTTTCTTGATACAGGAGGTATATTGCAATGACGGAAATGTGCCAAGTTGCTGGTATTAGAGATCAACAAATTACTTTACTTTTATCTCTTGTTGAGCAAGTACTGAATGTCATTCTCATTCATTTTCAAGAAAGGTATGCTTTTTCTGTTACTCCCTTGATTTGAAGTTTTTGCACCTTATACTTTCAGCAATTAATCTGTTTTCTATTTTTATAACATTTTTATATATATAGACTCAAACTGTTATAGACAAATCATAAATCAAAGGAGTTAGTTTCTGAATGCATTTTCTTAAGTATTAGTAATACATTTTGAATAATTTTAAGTGAAATTTCGGCAAAAATGAAGGGAGGATGTTTTATGTTTCTGGCATTAGTGTATTGCTTATTGTACTGCATGTTAGCATGAGGGCTGTTTTGTTACACACCTTCTGTAGATTAAAAATATGGAATTGTTTCTGTGCATGTTACATTTGCAATAAATGGAAAAGAAGAGAATGTTGATGTCGTCTCAGTTCATTATCATGTCGTGATTGATTACTTAAACTGTCTTTGATGGTTTTGATTGTAGTGCATCTGACAAGCGAGGAGAACTGTGTGGAAAACTGGTTTCAACCTTAGAACGACTTGAGTTGCTAAATGAGGTATGTTAATTCATACTCATATTTTCTGAAAGCTATTATACCACTCCCTCCGTTCCCAAAAAAACTCTATGATTTATTTTCATGAATGTTTAGACATTTAAAACTAAATAATTTATATGCATATCATAATTAAAAGTATAAATTTTTTAAATATATTTTTTCTGATTTTTTTAGAACTTTTTATCTTTGTTAAAATTTGAGTCAAATATTGAATTTTGAAATAACAAAAAGAATGTGTAGTGTTTTTTGGAATGTCATTGGGACATTCTGGATCCAAAAGAGGTCACGTAAAAGTCCCAAACAAAACGGGATTAGAATGACCTGACCTGGGTAGTGTTTGTTTGATGTGATGCAGGAAAAATTAGGTCGCAATTTGAAGGTATTCCGCAGATTAGTTACCTCACTCAAGGACGTAACAATACGGAAGTTGGCTGTTTAACGCTTTTGTAACTTTAGGATTTAGTTGAATTTGGTGTATATATGTTGTCCTTGTACGTTGAGCAACTTTTTTAGTTTATTTACTTATTCAAGTGTTGCGTTATCCAGTACCTATTTTTTTATTTATTTTTTATTGGTTTTGGTTGCAAAATATCCACTTAATTATACCTAAAGTGCAAATTGATAATCATTTTTTTATAAGATATATTTTTATCAGATATTGAGTGTAGTTGCGATAATTTTAACAATCATCCATTAATAATTACATTTTACTCTTTTCATATGATAACCATGTAAAGTAAAACCCACATTTTTACTTAACAAAAATACCACCTCTTACATTAAACCCCAACTTAAACAATAAATTACTCGTACTGTCGCACGCTTGTCAAACGGTCAGAACTCCGCCAATGAGCGAAAGATATGTAACGAATTTTGCTTCAACTGGCTGAATTTCTGCTTCAGATCTTCTTGAGCCCGTGGCTTCACGAATCTATCATCAGATCACAAACAGACATGGTTGTACCCAAATTTGTCGGAAACAACTAAAATCCTCCAATTTTCTAACTGAGACAGAGTGAAACCTTGGGATTTTGTAGAATCGACTTGGGCATTCAAATACATTCTCCTATCAATTTGCCTGCTGAAGGAGCATGCCAGAAATGAATCGGCAAAATTGCAAGCTACGAAAGGAGCAACGGTAATGATACACTTCCTCCATTTATGATGCACCCCAGATCAGTAATGATACGCTAAACACCTACTAAAATCATGCAATTCCGTAATGATGCACTCCAGCTTATAAATGATGCAATTGATGTGACAAATGATGCATTCAATGTGACAAATGACGCACTCCATCTCATAAATGATGAGCTCAGATGATGCACTCTTACAAATGATGTGTTCCAGATTTTGAAAATGATGATTATTATCTTAGAAATAATGCTCTTAAGTTCAATAATGATAAGTTAAAAATCTACTAGAAACTGAAAAGCTCATTGTGCAACATGATGCGCCTAGATGTGAATATGATGCAGAGTTTCATATAAATGATGTACCTAGATATAAATAATGCACTCCAACTTACAAATGATGTAACCCATCTAGCAAATGATAAGCATGCTATGTAACATGATACACTTTGATTTGAGAATGATGATCATTGTCCAAACGATGTTCTCGAGTTCGAGAATGATACGTTGCACACATTTTAAAAATGATAAGCACGCTATGTCAGATGATGCACTCAAATTTGAGAATGATGATCAATTAATTCATTTTTTTACTTTTGTATTTCCTTACAGTTTTTCTTCACCCAATTTTTTTGTCTTCCTTTATAGATTGTAGTCCATTTGTTAAAAGCTCAAAGTCATTTTATAAAAAAATTCTAAAGAAAATATGATTGAATAATATGTTCACTTCAAAAAAAAAAAATCATGTGTTCATTTCAAAGAAATTTCTTAATATTTCACATCAATCATTCCATGTGGTCAACTAATACAATGTTAACCACTAACAGTCATTGTTGTCATGTTGCGTGCTTAGTTACTTATCATGGTGTATCCCGAGTCATTTTTGCTTGTTTGGACTAAGAAATGGAACACTATTATTTGTATGCAGCTCATGTTACATCATTATGATAACGAGGGACATCATAATGAGTAAAAAACGCTTCATTAAGGTATGTAGCCGCATCATAATTTCTGTAAGTACAAGAAATCCAATCAAATTTGCATTATGATAAAGTGAAAATAATATATCACGTATGGATCTTGTTTTGTTTGATTTTTGTCTCTATCTATTTTGCTACTCTCTCCGTCCCAAAAAAAAAAACTCCGTTTAACTTTTTAAGTTGTGTTTGACATAAATTATTGCTATAAAAAATGTGTAAAAAAATTATAATAAATATATTTACAAACTAAAAACACTCAATTATCATTTGCATATTCATTTTTTCATTTTCAATGTGAAAAGATTGAAGAAAAAAAAAACAAAAATTAAATGATCACAATGAAATCAAACATTCTTTTTTGGATAGAGGGAGTATTATTTACTACTATCGGCTTATAGAATACAAATATATACTAACTTTTTTAGTGAATGGTTGAAAAGCAAAAAAAAAAAAAGAAAAAAACATGATCTTGAAGCGAGATTGAGGAGGGGGAATTTATGTTTCATGGTATTTTTGTTAATTTTGGTTTTTGGCACACTTCGCACTCATGTTAAGAAGTGACACGTTATATCATGAACCTTTTTTTAATGTTCATATGAATGCATTTCAAAATAGTTTCATTTTTATTTTTTTAATTTCCCATAAATATTATATGTTTTGCTGGACCAATTTTTTTATTAATATGTTAATTAAGATAAATTAATAAATTTAGTTGATTTCCAAAAGAAATATTTCATCCCCTTTTTTCTTAGTTATTTTATACCTCATTTTCCCTGTATGACTGTATATACTTTTATTTTTCATTAATATATGTTGGGTATAATTTTCTTAGTTATTTTTCATTAATATATATTTGCTTAGTTGTGCTGTATTTCTACCCCTTATTACAAAATGGTTGGTATGCTTCATTCTACTTCCTAAGTTGTACGTACGATGGAAGATTATGAAACATGTCTGTTTAGTTGCATAAATTTTTCCAATTTTCTCAGTCTTGATTTCCTTTATAAATACTTGGATGTATAATTAACTATTAATGAATAAAGAATCTTATTTTTTAAATTTTAGAAAATTCATATATTAAAATGGAAAATCTTGTTCGAAAGATTTTCATTTTAATACTACAGTTTTCTGAAATTTGGAAAACAAAGTTTTAAATTTAAAACCGAAAAAAAAAATTTCTACAATTAAACGGACCCAAACTATTCCACTTCTCTCCTTTAATTTTACTGCTGTCATTAATGCGAGTATTAGAAAAGCCTTCAATTAAATTTTGTAGGAGAGTATATAGACAATAACTTTTTGGATTACAAACTGATTGATAAATCTTCCTTGTGCCAGAAGGAATTAGATCGATCTCAATATGTCAACAAAGTGCTAATCATGAAAAATAGATGAAACCAATTTACAGTATCTTGGAGTCACTTGTATTGGCATGTAAGAAGCCGAGTCAAGATCCCATGTCCCCTTTTTGTGTCGATCGCTTGTTATAATTAATCAACACAGTTAAATAATCTGTTACTTTTTTAACAGAAAAGTTAATGATGTTGATTAATCATAACAGGGCCTAGGGAAAGCCGTTAAGGAAATCTTGCGTCAGCGTAGTTCCTTTCGCAACAAGTATATGTGTCTTGCCATCCACCACCTCAGAACAGTTGCCTTTTGATCCGATGGATGAATTTTGAAGCTCATTTCTGTTCTGATTCGGTGTGGGGGACTCCTCTCTCCCTTCCTCTTGAACGCGTCCACCGGTTGTTATTCGTATGTAACGATCGATGATGGATTTGAGGGAGGGGTAGCCCCAATTGTGTGGTCTTCCGGCAGGTGACAGAATAAGTATGGCCATCTCTGTATCGAACAACTTGCATAACTTCTCAGCTTTCTTGAATAGGCCGTTATGCCGCTTGCTGAAGGTGACGTTTAAGTAATTCTTCTTCTCTATTCTCTTCATCTCGATCTTCTGGCGGCCTTTCGTCTTCTTCGGTGCGACCAGAGGAGTCGCGCCAGGTGATGAATGGTTGTGCTCACCTTCCATGGAACCTGGCATATCATCAACCTACATCACGTTAGGTCTAGTTTTCTCAGTGGTTCTCAGTGCCACACACACATGAACTTATTTCTACAATAATTGTAATTGTGGTAGGAAATGATGTATTAACTTCATATGATTTGTCCCTTTTTGTAAATTGTAATGGAAAACTGACAACCATTTGAGACAGATAGTAATAATTTGCACAAATTCATACTTCGTCCCTCCCTTTATTTTTGCAACAAAATATCCATTTAACTTCAATATATCAACATTAATTTGAAGTAATTTTAAAAAAAAATATATATGCTTAGAAACTAGCTAGACACGCTAAATTATCACTTTGTGCTAAATTCATAAATTCATACTCCTTCTGTCCCTCAAAGATTATCTCATTTGTTTTGACAGTTTCACAGTATTTAATTTATGATTTTTTTCATTAATGTTTAGATATCAAAAATGAAATATTTCATGGGTGACTCATATTTACAATCTAAATTTTCTAAATATATATTTTTTGAATTTTTTTAAACTGTTTATCTTTATTAAAATTTAAGTCAAATAATGAATTTTGAAACAGTAAAATCAAACGGGACAATTATTCAGGGATGGAGGTAGTATTTGAAAGAGTTATCGAAATAAAATCATAGATTAAAAGCTGGGGAAAAAAATGTCGTTTTGGTTATGAATTTTTTTAAAAAAATTCTTTTCAAATTTTTCCTTGTAATTAGTTGGATTTATAACTAGTTCTTATTGAGGAGAGAAAACCTTTTTTTTTTTAACTCATGTATTAAAATATAGGGTAACCTACAAAAAATCCCCTAAGGTTAGGTGAAACCTCCAGTTCCCCCCTCGATTTTGAGAAACCTTCAATTACCCCCCTGAGTAGTTAATTCCATTTATTTTTTTGTTAAATTCACAAAAAAATCACCTAATTACATCATAAATGTTTTAACCCTAACAATTTTACTCTAACATTTGGGATGTAAATAGAAAATTTC
>JBBYHH010699387.1:0-18128 GCA_038382905.1 Daphne laureola
AAATATTGTTTTTTCGATGTCTTCTGGGTGCATGGAGATCTGGTTATAGCCACTATAAGCGTCCATTAGGGATATGACCTTGTGCCCCGTGGTCGCGTCGACCAAGGTGTCGATACGGGGCAAGGGATAGAGATCTTTCGGACAACATTTATTTAAGTCCTTAAAATCAATATACATACGTCAAGATCCGTCTGTCTTTTTAACCAATACAGCATTAGCTAACCACACCGGATAATAGACCTCAGTGATAAATCCGGCGGCAAAAAGTTTATCTACTTCGGCCCGGATGGCGTCTCGGTGTTTAAAATTGACGGATCGTTTCTTCTGGATGACGGGCCTTGACCCCGGTGTCACGCTAAGCCGGTGAGTGGTCACCTCGGGGTCAATGCCGGACATATCCGCCGAGGACCAGGCAAAAAGATTCTTGTACTCTCGGAGCAGGGACACTATCTCTCCCTCGACCTTTAGAGGCAGGTTGGTCCCAATTTTAACGGTCTAGCCTCAGTCATCTACGACCACCTCCTTAGTCTCCTCGGCCGGGGAACCCCGTTGTAGTTTTCCCTCGTTCCTGAGATTGAAATATTCAGCGGTGAGAGTCATTAGGTCGATTTGAGTTACATATCTGGAGTAGTGTTTAAGCTCGTTTACCATATTTTGGGGGAACGACCCTTCTCGGGGCGGTTTCGTGTGAATCACGAGGGTGTCGTGGGAGGTCGGGATCTTGACTTCCTTTGTCCGGGGATGGATGTGGAGGTCGTGGGCCGATTGGCTATTTAGCCCAAATAGAGCGTTGTATGGGCTCGGTGCGTCGATCAATTTGAATTCGACCGAGGCATTGGTCGTGGGGGCCTCCTCATCTCCTAGGTCGGGGCCAATCGAGATAGGGAGTATGATGATTCTGACGACGAGGATGGGAGAACTTTCAGGACCATACACCGGGGTGCAGGTAGTCTTCAACAATGCCTTAACCTCGGGACTCATTCGCTTGAAGGCGTGTCGGTTGATAACGTCCGGTTGGGCCCCAGTGTCGAGGAGGATCCGTTTCATGCGGTGACCACCTACATCAGCCTTTAAGGTCATGGGTTCTCGGTGCGAGAGGGGGTGACTGCCAGGCAGATCTTTGAATGTGACAGGGGCTCACCCGACTTGCTGAACTTGGTTAATGAAGAGGGGTTCATCCCCCGCTCCCTCAGAGAGGTGGTCGAGAAGTATATGAATGATGGGTTTTTTCCCATCACTCTTAGAGGTATCCCGAGGCTTGGGGATCGAGGGCTCTTGTTTGACTGTCTCGGTATGCCGCTTGACAAATTAGGCCAGTTTGCCCTGTTGAATCAGTTCTTCAATCAGTTTTTTGGAGGAGACGGCACCGCTCGGTGCTATGGTCGTGATCTCTTGATGGAACTTGCAGTAATATCGCTTGTTCCAGGACTTCGGATCCGATTTCATCGGAGGGGGTCGTTGGAAATCAGGTTCCCTATCAATTACCGAGAGGATTTCTTCTTGACCCACAGTGAGCGGTGTGAAATCTTCGATGACGTGCACCCAGGGGAATGCCCTGACCGTCGTCCTTCCCTCGAACGATCCCTGATTGTCAGTGAATTGCCCGAAGTTTATCCGATGACCTTATCATCCGGGATCAGTACGGGCTCTCTTGTTCGTATCGTTCTACGTCGAGGGGTTATCCGTCCGTCGTGCAATTGAATTTTCCTCTTGG
Organism: Daphne laureola; assembly: GCA_038382905.1. Taxonomy (NCBI): domain Eukaryota; kingdom Viridiplantae; phylum Streptophyta; class Magnoliopsida; order Malvales; family Thymelaeaceae; genus Daphne; species Daphne laureola. Next base: position 1,715 of record JBBYHH010699387.1, read on the forward strand.
TTGTTGAAGGGTGACACGCGGTCGTAAAATTCCTAGAGGGATCTTGGAGTTTGACCCGCGAGGTCGCGCCCGAAGGGGATCATGGCCAGGACCACAGCTGATGCCGCGTAGGTTGACACGTCTCCCGGGACCTCCATGAGCTTGACCAAACTGTCATTGAATCTATTAATATAATCCCGAAAGGTCTCCCCCCCTTTCTAGACCACGTCCCGTAGGCCGAGGGTGTTCCTCTTGGTCCTCTTCTTCCCGAGGTATTGGTTCACAAATATCTTTTTGAGATGTTCCCACGAATGTATGGTCCCGGCAGGGATCAGGGAGAACCACATACAGGTCACGCCCCTCAAGGTCTAGGGAAACCCTCTGCAGAGATCAAAATCTGAGAAGCGATGCCACTGCATTTTGTCCTCATACATCTGGGCATGATCTTCAGGGTCGGTCGACCCGTCATACTGGTCCAAGTGCGGGAGTTTTTACGAACCCTGAGTCCCCGGATGGCTATTCATAGCACTTGAGAAAGGGGAGGGGTCAGATCGAGCGGACTGACCTCGGGTGGCCTCTAGTTGGGCTTTCAGATGTCGGATTTGGTCATGTTGCATTTGTAGGAACAATTTCAGCTGCCCCGGAGCCATAATGGTCGTAGTAGCGGATGACGGGGTCTGCGTGGCGACGGGAATCTTCACATTCAGGTGCGGTAGCGGGAGAGACCCCGAGGCTAACGGGAAGGCGAAAGGCCCTGATAATCCTCCGAGGGGGAGGGTTGAGCCGAGAGTGTGTCCCGACATTTGTAGTGTGGTAGAGTTCCTGAGAATGAGGAAGCAAAGCATGAGCTTTTGTGTGTTGGCCGGAGTCGTAAGATAGGTTGGGGCCTGTTAGAGGGACTGAGCTCGTAGTTCAGCTGTAGCCTTAAGAGGGACACGAAGCCCTTTAAAACAAGGTGAAAAGCTCACCCCTCGGGGCGGCTGAGGTCGAGGAGTAACTGTGCATCCAAGTTTCTCGGGACGAACTTGGAAGTTGCGGACTCCAGTGCTCCTGACCTCGAGGGAGTAATGACACCCTCCCCTTCCTGTTCGGCTGTACCGGGGGGGTACCGAGCGGAGAAGGGCTCGGGTCACTCGTGGTATCTTTTGGGTCTGAAATATCTGGTTTTCCACAGACGACGCCAATGTTAAGGTAATCCCTAACATAATATGAATTCACAAGGTTAAGGTACGAAGAAATTACCTTGCACCATATTGAGTTTCTCGGGTGTGAAGGTTTCGGTCCTCATCTCTCCCGTCTCGGCTATGATCCTCCAGGAAGCCTATAGAGGGTCAGTTCTCGGGAATATCAGTTGGCGGCTTCAGAGCATTCAATGTTCTCTCCTTCTAAAGGAGATGAGGAAGCCCTATTTATATGGCTAAATGTCAATCATTGTTTGGTACAGGGTGGACAACATCGCGACACGTGACGTGATGTGAGAGGAGATTCCGCAAGAGGAGTGACACGTGGCCCGAGGCCAGGGAAGGTCTATGGTCTCTCGGCGAAATCGCACGGGCATGTCGGGTCGAGAATCGCGACTCCCAGAATGATTAGAATGCGAAGCAGGTCAACGAGATTCTCGGTTCCCGACACGTCCTCGGTGTCCGAGTACTATGTTGGGGAGTGAGAACAATTGTGTAAGCATGACAAGGGCTTTGAGTTGAAAACTATGTCAACAACTACTTTGATCATGAGATCCATCCTTTAAATGATAAATATTATCTTCCGCTTTTGTTTTACAAATTTCATGTAATGTAGGTTTGATTTGTTTTTGTGTTAAAATGATGAAAAAACTCATTTTAGGACCTAGGAAGGGGTGAGGTTTTGAAATTTGATATGAGAAATTGTGAAAGGAAAGATTGAATAAAATGAATTGACTTGATGGATTGAGAAATTATTTTGTAGGTAATTAATGGTCCGTTTAATTCTGAAAAACGTTTTCAATTTTCATTTCTAAATTTTCTTTGTAAATGTTTGATTGTATAAATAGATTTTAAGTGATAGAAAATCTTATTTTTCAAATATTGAAAAACTGTAGAATTAAATTAGGTAACCTTCAAATAATGTTTCCTAATTTAATACTACAGTTTTCTAATATTTGAAAAGAAGATTTTTCATCATTTAAAAATTAGTTATATAACAAATATTTAGAAATGAAAACTAAAAACATTTTGCATAACTAAACAGATCGTAATGTTTTCCATAACTAAATGGATAGTAAGGAAACCTTAGTATGATGGACTTATTGGAGCAGACTGTCCATAGTTGTTTGGGTTTTATGTGACTTAAGAAATGGGAGTTGAGTGTGTTTTCTTGGTTGGTTTGATTGTTGGGGCTTCAGGTTCCTTAAGGCTCATGCTACATCCGATGATATCCTTTCTTGGTTTGTTGGATAGTTGGAACTGCTTAAACTTGATACTACATCAGGTCCTTGATGATTACTATAACCCTATATAGGATCAAAAGGTCTTTTTTCACACCTCTTACAACTTTGCCCCGAAGCCCTAAAATAACTCTCACAACTTTCATTCTAATTCACTCTCTTATTCCTCGTGTTTTCTTCGATCCATCTGTGCCCAGTTCTCGCTTTGGCAACCAATTGTACATTTAGGGTCTATAAAGAGACTGATCATCAATGTACATACAAAAAAAAAAAAAAAAACAGACAGCTCTAAATTTTCATCAAGCCATCATGGATACGTTCATCCGCAGCCTTGGAGCAGCAATCAAAAACCTCAGCCACAGCATCGAATTAACTTATTCCATTTAATATGAACACGGCAGCAGAAGCCGGCAGCTTTAGGCATTGATCACTTAAAACATACAGCCACAAGATACATCACTTACAGTCCACAAACACCATTAATGAGCATTCTTTTTCTGAGCTAGCTCTCGAGCCATCTCCCTCAGTTCCTCTGGTGATAGAGGAAGCGCTGCATCTGGAGGATATACTACATAGGACCGCTACACCAGTAAAAAAAAAAACCAGTATGTTTAGTCACAGAATGGGAGCAAAACTACTCTAGTCAAACTAAATCTTGAAAGACACACAATCAGTTCTGATCCCACTTGACTTTCAACTGAACTCCAAGAAAGCTCACACAAGTCATGAAAAAAAAAAAAAAAAACTGTAACAATGTTCAGGTTTACTCTACTTTTCTGCCTCATGTAAGGCAGCCTTGAAGTTGGGCTGAAGTAAATGCTAAGTTATTCTTCCATTATAGACTCCATCCAACACAAGATACTTATCTCCACATTCGTGTTATCTTAAAAAAAAAAAAAAAAACCCTCAGATGGTTGATTATGGAGTAGTATTTTATCTTATCATTCTAACATTAACATACCTTATTCAGCGATCACGTCTTATTCTACACCCTCTTCCCTATGTTAAAAGACCCAAATACATTTTTCTTTTCTTTTTTGCTCTTTTGAAAGGGCCAAAATGCTTAAAAGAAGACTATTTTTAACTATTAAGGCATTACAATTACCGCTATGTTACAGAACTAATATATATGCCCTCATTCTCATATCAGGTCATACTACTGAAACTTCAAGCTCCTAAGGAATTTCCCAATTTTCAACTTAAAACCACTCCTAATCTTTCGTCAACAAAAAGAAAGTTATCCTGTACCCGTGAACAGCCTAGACCTCAACTTTGTGAAAAACATTTCACATCCATCAGTAAGGTAAGGCTTAAGAAAACCTAGCACACACCCATACAGATAGAAATTCAATTTGTAGGCTGAAAAACTCCAAAATTAGAAACCACAATGTCGAACCTTTGCCTGCAACAACAATAACATTTTCCAGAAACTTAACCCCCCACCCACACACACACACGAAAAAAACCGCCATGGTACAAAGGCTAAATTCTTTTCTTATTTCAATATTGGATACATTTTCAAATTTCACACATCCCTCGACTTTCACTGTCTACTTTTTCCACTCTTCTCTCTCATCATCATCAACAAGACCTTAACCCCAACTATGTTGGGGTCGGTGGCATGAAGTTGATAGTGGCAATTAATTGTCCACTAAATTCATGCAAAAGCATAGTGGCAAAGTTGTATGTCGGATGCCCTTCCTATCATAGGATTTTTCCACTTGCATGGAAAATATCATAAGACGGTGATGAGTTGAGATAATTTCTATACTCATGTCACATTCCAAGATGGTCTTTGTAAAATCAGCATGTACATCATAGAACACCCAAGGTTACTGTCATGATATCTAATAACATACTCTCTTCCTCTCAAAACAGCACACCCGAGGTGATCTTGTCTAACCATAAGGTGTGGCAGTCGGCTGATAGCTAGCATGAATCGTCACAACTATGGACAGAAATCCTATTTCTCAAATTTATAACTCACCACTTAGTACTGTCAATTAGAACCAAAGCCACACAGTACCCAGAAACAGCCTAGACCACACTTTTTTAATCGAGAAGACTGCTATAACAAAGCCTATCGCACACCTATACCGATAGGGAATTCAATTTGTAGCCTTAAAAGTTCTAAATTCAGGACCACAAGGTCAAACATATCAGTGTCACCACTATACTGTCTAATGGGAACTTATGTTTTCCCCTTAATTCCACTATAATACAAGGTAATCTCACCTATCTTCAGGTAGCCGGTCCAAACCTAGAAAAATCCATAGTCCAATTGTGATAGGCTGAGGGATAGCATAAAACATTGTCACATTTGGGCACCAATCATAATACTAGAAGGGAGTTTTGAGCGTTTCCATCTAAAGCACTGGCTGTCAATGAAAACCCCAATATGTCGTTGCATTCCTCATTTCCCTAAGAATAACCTAATAAAAAACAAAACACTTTTTTCTAATTATATCACTTCACATCTTGAAGACACGATAAGATCAAGAAGTTATAGCCAGTTGTTTAGAGATAAGCCCTAATCAAACTGCACAAAACCCTGAAATTACTATAACCTAATAAGGCTTGGTTACAGGATATAATTCATCCATTTAACTAAAGCAACACATGTATCTAAAAATAACAGCTGACTAAAATAGGTTACTTGAAATATCATCTGCCAGAAAATCTTTCACTCATCATTGGCTTTGAGGTAGTTTCTCTTAAGAAAAATATGACAAGCGAAGGCGTACATGAAGAATTGAAAACCAAAAGAGCAGGGAAGCAAGTTGCAATAGATTGATAGATTTAAAATTGAAAATATACGTACGTTTCCCATGAACTTTTGGAGGTTCTTGGTATTATTAGCGAAGGCGTACATGAGGACGACGGGAACAGTAACGTAGATCCCGAACTTGGCGATCTCAAGAACTCCCTTAGACGTACCCAGAGAAGACATGTTCAGAAAAAGAAGAAGAAGAAAACAGATAGAATCGATACAATACAATACAATACAATACATACATCCTCAGCCATTGGGCCAGGGCCTGAACGCTTGGGCCTCTAGAATTAACTACTATAACAAATACACGTTTGGAGGGTCAAGGAATGTGTGTGGTGAAGTGAGCCCACTATCAGTTTATGTTTTCTTGGAGGCCCAAACAACGGCCTGCTTCGCCCAACAAACTCAGCTGTATCCAGATTTGGGAGCAACAAAACAAACATCACAATTTTCTGCTTTCATACTGGTAGTATCTTTTTCCTACCTTTTTTTTGTTCCACCTTAATTATTATTCTTTTTTTTCTTTTTTTTTTTTTTAGGGAATGACTTTCATTCTAAATCAGACAACAATTATTGAGAATAACCAAAAAAGAGGAATAAGTTCTCAATTGTGTCAACCATGACAGCAACAAAACAATTGCCCTATCTAGAGGCACGTTAGATCACACCTAGACTGCAAATCAACTAAAAACCAACAATAAGTAAAGATATTACAAGAGTAGCAAGTTACAACCAACAACTTAACTTGAAAAGCAAGAAATAAAAGATAACGACGCTACCCCGGAGAGGACATTGTCTCAGACAACCAGCAAGTCAGGACGGAGTTAGAAGACTAGACGATACACTGAAGAACTGCCAGCATTAATGGAACGCACCAAAGAGGTACACTAATCCACATCGGGATTTTAAAAAGGTGTCCGTATACAACATCCTCAAGACAAGCACATACATCTAACAAACTTCAAACCAGTTTGGTAGCTAAACGATGTCTGAACCGTGCACGGAAAATCATCACAAAACTCAGAGATGATTTACAACAGCAGCGGAGGAACCTCAGACGTACCCACAACCAGGAGTCCATCGACCACAACACGCTAGATGAGATCAATTTGGCTTTGAAGCCTCAAAGAGCACCGGATGGGAAAAATCCAAAACCCCATCCACCCGAAGGCAAAGCCATCATCCCCATCCCCACAGGTAGGGCGAGAACTTGCTCCACCCTACCAAAAAATTGAGTAGCAAAACAAAGACCCTCATACCATACCAACCATCCAACCAGGTCAGAATCTATGTCAAACACCTTAAAAAATCCATCAACGCTAACCAGCCACCTAAAAACCACAAAGACTCTCCAAGACTAGCTTTGTCGAGCCCCTCAGGACCAAGCAGTTCGCCCGGCTTGAAATGGAGAGAGATTCGAACCAGGTGAAAGAACTGTTGGCGGAGCCGGAAGGAATCAACAGCGTCGGTGATCCCTGGAACAGCACTGCAAGGGACTCTAGGCATAGAGATAGCATCGGGCGAGGGGGAATGATGCCGGATTTGACGTGCCACATCAACCGGTGCCCGATTGAAGCAAAACCACTGCGAGACCCGGCAGAGAGCGGAACGCCGAATCCCAACACGGCGGCGAAACCTCAAAGCGACAGTTGCAGAGCGACAGCGGCCGACTATAAGAACCCTCAGAAAGGTCACCTGCACCACCGGCCAGAAAGGAAAAGCGGAACTCCAGAGCCATCCAACCCTTAGACGAGGAGGCGAGAAATAAGAATGGTGAACCCGATCGCCGGACTTAACACTAGATTGAAGCAGGTGAACTCAATCACGTCCGGCGGATTGAAGCAAAACGAACCATGGCGGACGACGCATTCTCTCTTTTTTTAGTATTATTCTCATTTTTGCTTTGTCGTGGTCCTCATTAATTAATTTGAATTCTTGTAATGAGGGAGACGTCCATGGCTATCAAGAGTCCACAGCCCACCAATGATACTTGCTTCGAAGAGACACCACCACCCATGCCTTTTTATATATGTACCAATAAATTAATTAGCAAAAGAAATTAACAATCACTTATTATATAACACTCATCATGTAAAGTAAGATATTATTAGAATAAGAACACCTAAATTTAAACTAGTGTATTTAAAGACTTGTCTCTTTTTATTCTCCAATTAAAAATATTCTCTTCATTTTTAGTTATGTAATTTTTATTCATCAAATGCTTATACATCATAATTACGCTTTATTTAAAGTTATTAATTTCTTGATTTTTATTTTATTTTCTGAAACAATTAAGCTAATTTTATTAAAAAAATATCACAACAAAACAAGTGAGACTCAAAAGAAAATAACACCATAAAATGATACAATAATACCCGAACTTAACGTCTAAACTAGAAACTAACATGAAATTATGAACATAGTGAAAAAGTGATAAAATAAAATAGGAAACTCATCTCAATAGTCGAAATTTTATGGGAATCATGAGTCACTACAACGAAACTTTTGTGATGCAAGATGAATTAGCCACACTAAATGGCTCTGTTAGTGATCATAGAGATATATTTGACACAATTACCTCAAACATTATCAATAAGACTATTAATTTAACATTAAAAAATATACATCTATGATGAAGAATAATATAATCACAATTGATGTAACTTAATTGTGACAGATGACTTTCTTATCACAATAAATGATTTTTGTGATACATATATTTATGGTCATTAAATTTTTGTCACGTAAGACAATTATTTGTAATCCAATTGGAATAGTCACAACCCTTTCTTCAATTAATTATAGCCCTGATGATATTCCTGCATGTTGAATTTGAGTATGCTTGCGTTGCTTGAACCAATGTTGTAAATATTGTCTCGTACCAGTCGGAATCTCGGTACCATACCGGTACCGGACAAAAGACAAGATAGTTTTCTCAAATGCCGTCTCGGCAGCGAGACCGGCCAATACCGGTGGTCTCGGCAATCTCAGCCATATCGATTCCGGCTGAAAGATAAAAAAAGTGCCGGTACAATAGTCATCCTCACCAAATCTGAGATCCACCGCCGCTTTGCCGGTGCTCCGCGGGTGCCGTTTTGGCCAATCTTCAAGCTGCCGACGCAAACTTTTGCTCCGACCTTCTATCTGTGCACCGCCGCGACCGTTTACAAGAACGTCTTTCCTCCGTTGCATCACCCATGAGCTCCATCATGGCTGAACAGACGAGATTTATTTTGAAGTCGATGAAAGTGAAACGAAAGTCGAATACCTTTTTTGTTTTTCTCACATTCTTTAGTTTTTTTAGAATCACATTTTCTCTGCCTTTAATGTTAGCCCATTCCCTAGGAAGAAGCTTTTACCCTTCTACAGTTCTCGCAGTTTTTCAATCTAGGGTGTGTTTAAGTTGTAAAAAAGTAACAATTTTTTGACACATTTTTAAATTTTAAAAGAGAGATAGAGAGAATATTGGGAGAGAAATTAAAAAAAGTATTAATTTTTTGTAGAATGCGAGGTGTAGAGTGTGTTCTATCCACAAAAACCTAACAAAAAATCAACAACAATTTAAAAATTTCATCATTTCCAAAAACTTTCATCCTCACATTTTTTCCTCCAATTTTTAAATTGTCGTCACTTTTTTTTGTTAAACATGTTGCATCAAACAGACCACACACTCCTAATTCCCACTTCCCAAGTCCTATTACACGTTTCCCACCAGACCTTTGTTTTAAATATATATTCCTAATAATTAATTAACAATATTAAAGTTTTAGTGATACTTTCCTTTCTCAACAATGAAAAGCTTAGTTAAATTACTTTTGAAATTACAAATTGACATCATACAATCTTCTAATCTCCAATATGGTACAAAAGGAATGTAACTGAACATTAGTTACGTAATTGAAAATCTTTAAACATATAGGTGATAAACTAAAGATTTTAGTAACATGCGTGAGAGCTTACGTGATTCTCCCTTTGCAATTTTATTGATTTTTTCTGAACACCAAATTAAAACGGAAGTCAAACTTGCGGAGCGGATGGACGCACCGCATATAGAAATAGCAAACGAAAAGACGTTATGATAGGAGTGGAGTGCAGTGGTTCACATAAATAGTAAGGGGCAATTTGGGAAAACCCAGTTTGTTGTATCTTCGCTTCGCCTATTTAAATCACTCCCTCGACACACCTCCCCTGCGGCCGGCGTAACCCTCCCCTCCCCCTTAATTTACCTTCTCTCTCTCTTTTCCCCCGGCATGCCTTCTCCCCCGCCTCCTCCGCCGCCTTCTGGATCCGCCGCACTCCTCGGTAGATACGAGCTCGGTCGACTCCTCGGCAGAGGAAGCTTTGCCAAGGTTCATCAAGCAAAGTCCCTCACGGATGGCTCCACCGTCGCGATTAAGATTATTGACAAGGCCGGGATGGATCCCGAGATGGAGCCCAGGATTATCCGTGAGGTCTCAGCCATGCGCCGGTTACAGAACCACCCCAATGTCCTCAAGATTTACGAGGTTATGGCTTCTAAGACCAAGATCTACCTCGTCATGGAAATCGCCGCCGGCGGGGAGCTCTTCGGTAAGGTGCTCCGCCATGGCCGTCTCACCGAGCAAGCTGCCCGACGGTACTTCTCGCAGCTCATATTCGCCCTCCGATTCTGCCATCAGAATGGAATTGCCCATCGCGATGTCAAACCTCAGAACCTCCTTCTCGATCGGGACGGCGATCTGAAAGTCTCGGATTTCGGGCTTTCTGCTCTGCCGGAACAGCTCAAGAATGGGCTTCTCCACACGGCCTGCGGGACGCCTGCGTACGCAGCGCCGGAGGTCGCCAGACGGAAAGGATACGACGGAGCGAAAGCCGACGCCTGGTCATGCGGCGTCATATTGTTCGTCTTGCTTGCCGGCTTCTTACCATTTGATGACAGCAATTTAACCGCAATGTACAAGAAAATCAGGCGAAGAGATTACCAGTTTCCATCCTGGTTGTCGAAACAAGCGAAGGCGGTGATCTACCAACTGCTCGACCCGAACCCTGAGACGAGATTGAGCATCGAGAAATTAATGGAGACGTCGTGGTTCAAGAGATCATCGTCATCGGTAAAAGCAGAGCAGCAGGAAAGCGTGGCCATGGACGTGAAACTGAAACTGAAGCAGCAGATGAGTTGTTGCAGCGGAGTGAATGCGTTCGACATAATATCTCTGTCGTCAGGGCTGGATTTGTCGGGACTTTTCGAAGGCGGCGGGAGGAAGGAGAAGCGGTACACTTCGACGTCGGTGCCGTTTGAAGGGGTGGTGGAGAGAGTGAGAGAGGTGGGGGAGAGGTTAGGGTACAAAGTGGTGAGGAAGGGAGGGATATTTGGTTTGGAGAAAGGGCGGTTGGTTGTGGCGGTGGAGGTGGTGGAGATCGCGGCGGCGTTTCTGCTGGTGGAGGCGAAGGTGATGGAGGGCGGGACGGAGTTTGAAGAGGGACAGTACTGGGGGGATCTGGAGGCCGGCCTTGGCGACGCCGTCATCACCTTGCAGAATGGCGGTGCTTGAGCTTGACAGTGACAGGTCTACGGGACCACCTCAATGCGACATGGGATCATTTTTTTTGGTTCTAAACTACACAATTTGTCACAGTTTAGGTGAGTCTGGTACCAAGTCCCACAGTGATCTCTTTCTCAGACACACCCCTAGGGCCTAGGTTAGCTAGGCTGTACAGAATAGTAGTACAGAGTAGAAGTTTTTGGTCCTTTTTGTCTTCTTTCTTTACCCTTCTTTCATTTCATTAGTGTCTGCTAGAACTTACAAGGATTTGATTTAGATGCATGGGTTTCACTTTCACTTTTCTTATTGTAAAATGATAGTAGATTGGAATTTTCTGGGTGATGATAAGAAGAAGTTGATACCACTTAAAATTCTTATTTCCAAGATATTTTTTTCTATATCATTTTTTAATGGATAGAAATATTGACAGATTTATTTTAATGATATTATTTAATAAGAGGAGTTCAGAGAGAATTGTTTTCATTAAATTAAAGGATGATGGTCAAAAAAATATTTTCCAGCATAACTCTTTTTCTCTTCTCTCACTTGTTTTCTGTTTATCACGTTTGTTTTGGAAAAAATGCCCAATTTTTCCATTAATATTTGATAAAAAGTTATTTTTACCATTATTTTAAAAAATAGTCTTATTTTATTATTAATATTATAGTTTTTTGTCTTCATTTGTCACTCTCTGTCAAATTAATTCTACACTTAACCCTAAAATATCTAAAAAGTGACAAATTCACCTAATACTTCCTATTTATTCAAGTCACTCACTCAACCTCCTATTTTAATTCTCATTTTGCTCCGTCATTAAATTTTGACCGGAACCTTCTCCTCATCAACAATCCATCACTGTCGTGATTCGATACGTCCTCTTCTCCCAAACAAAATAATCATCACAGCTCACAATATAGTTTCTTCATTGAGATAACTCATCAATCAAATATATTATAAATATATCTAGATATGTAGGTTCCCTTAATTAATCATGTCATATAAATAAGGAGCACCTGAAAAAATAATTATTAGCAAACCGGTTATCATCTTCTTTATTTTTGTACATTCATCCGCTTAAAGAATTGTTTGTTCTTATTAATTCGCTTAACCAGATGATTAATTCACGATATAAAGATTAGTTTACAGCTTATTATCAAATTAAGTAAATTTAGGATATTTAGAAGTAGATTAATCTGAGTTGATACAGAACTGCAAATATTTTTTTCTAATAAAAAATCAGTGACTAATCCGTTGTATCATGGAACAAATGAAACCAAAGCTAAAGAACCATATTTGATATTTAATTACACAATGATCTGCATCTCATAGGCAAACAAGAAACCAAATTAAAACAAAGAATTCCAGAAAATAAAAGAAAATAAAAAACAAAAAGAGCAGAAGCAGAGCAGACAAATGGTAGAAGCTCGCTTCCGGGAAATACAGAGAAGACAATGTGGGGTAAGATTGTAACTTTACAAATTTAAGATTAATTTTCTTCAATTTTAAAAGTTTGGGATCAAATTGATCATAAAAATTTAATCTTTTACGGAATATTTCGAGAATATTCTTTCAGTTAACGGCATAATGATAAATATGGTTAAAAAAATAAACATCGATGATAAAAAGAGATCAAAGATAAAATCTTGATGATAAAATATGACCATTTTTTAAAATAATAGCAAAAAAGATATTTTTAGCAAATATTAATGACAAAAAGGAACATTTTCTTTTTGTTTTTTTGGTGGTTTGAAAATCAACGGCTGGGGCAAGAATATACTCGGAATATATTTGCAGTGGTCACGAGAGATTCGCGTTTAAGCAGCAGAGACAGAGAAATATAAGGTGGCGGTAGCTGTAGAACATCCATCAGCATGGGCAGCAACGGTGGAAAACAAAAGCTGAGGAATATAGAATAGGCTAGTTGCTTATCAAAATAGTATTACTATAAGCTCTATTGGTTGACATATGTTTTGTCGCTTTGATAAGGCCATTGTTCAGAAAACGGCAATATATTTATAAAAAAAAAACTATTAAGCGTGACAGTTTTTGGTGCTGCCTGGCCTGATACATCAGAGCTTCTCAACAGCCAGCTCCATCTCAGGTTCATGGTACTGCTTGTAATAATGTTTGGCCTCCACCAAAGCAAAGAAGAAGCCTGAAATGATTGCCTGGCACTAGAGAAAAGTTGAGAGTTTGGGTCGACTTTGCTTCATCCAATGGCCAACAGGTTTGCAAGTTGCCTACTTTGACCCCCTCATGATCTTTTTCATCCAGACACCTAGTGGGCTACATATCCACTCCACCTGCAGCGATAAGATAACTGTTCCTTACACATAAAGAAGTTTAAACATGATTTATCACTTGCCAATACAAAGATAGCATATGGTCATAAAACAGTTCTACGAAACTTACTGGCAACTTCTGGCTGTACAGTTTGTTCCAATGCTGCAAACTGACAAGGAGTAGTTTTATACGAAAGTGACACCCTTGGTAGAAAGCCAGGTTGTGCTCAAACTGCTTGGTCCTCAAGTAAGTATACAAAGAGTGATCGCTTTCTGGAAACGGAAAAGTCTAATTAGGTTCCCAATTTGGTGGCCAGGTTCTAATATGTTACAAGAGTTCCGTTGGAACCAGCCATAGCTGTGGTCGGTGATTCATTTGTCTGCCTAAATCTAACCGTGACATACAGTCTAACTGAAGCCATCATCGTTGTCTGGGAAAACCACAGAGGTCAGGGTCAACATCCAAGCCTGAACGCCACTTTCTACATCCTTTCTTCTTGCCACTTGCAGTTTGTTTACGGCCTTCCTTGGAACACCACATTTCATCAGAATAGATGCAAGAGACTTAAATGTACAGTCATCAGGCTGAATGGCTCTACCAATCATTTCCTTAAAGACTACAACTGCCTCCCAGAACCTGCCATCAATGGCATACAACCCAAGGATATTATTGTAGCTCAACAAGTCTTTCACAAGTCCCAGCTCTTTCATTTGTTTTGCAATGTGACGGGCTTCTTCAAACCGTCCGTTCTTTTTATACATACACAACATCATTGCGTATGTAAACTCATTTGCGACACCATTTCTTTTCAAGTTCTCAAACACCTCTTCCGCTTGACTAACCATAGATCTTTCACTATAGAGATCGATCATACAATTAGATGAGTAGACATCAGGATGGCTGTGTAACACTTTGAGGCATTTGTATGTTTCTTGTGCTTCTTCCAAGTATCCAACTTTTGTGTAAAGCTTAATCAAAGAGTTGTATATGACAAGATTTCCTGGGAGTCCAGCACTTTTCATTGCACTGACATACCTGGTAGCCTCGTGAAAATTTCCAAGATCAGCACAAGCATTTATTAGTATTCCATAGACAAGAATATCAGGCTCTATATTCCATTGAACCATTTCCTTGTATAGTGCTTCAGCCATTTCCAGCTGCCCTAGTTTCACAGAACTTGATATAACGGCACAATAAGGGACACAGTCGTGAACAAGTCCTGCTTCCTGCATCTCCTTCAGGTAGCGCTGTGCTGCATGCGGCAAATCTGTACTTGCAAGAATCTGTATGAGAGTATTGTAGCTGCATTTGTCCGGAACCACACCCAGAGTCTCTCTGCTATCAAACAACTGGCAAGCTTTATCATAATACTTTGCTATTCCATAAGCTTTAATCATCACATTGAACACCAGTACAGTAATCTTCTCTCTCTCTTTGCAGCATCTGAAAACGTTCTCAGCTTCCAAGGTGTAGCCCCTCTCCCCATATGCATCAATGTTGGCAGAATAGCCCTCCGAACTCATATGGCCTTGGTTGTGGAACCTGCGGAACCATGACAATGACTTCTCAAGAAGACCAGTTTCGATATACATCCTAGTCAGAGCTGATTGTGTGTATTCATCAATCTGTAGGCCCTTCTCGTCAATCTCCTCTACAAGCTTTTCAGCTTCAGTAATCATGTGCCTTATCGAGTATGAATATAGAAGTGTGCGATAACTCACAACATCTGGTTCAAGGTAGGCCTCCTTCATCTTTGTAAAGTAACTTGTTGCCATGCTTATATCATCATGCTTAGCATGCAAGGAAATAAGAATGTTATATGTCCGTGTGTCAGGCTTGCATTGTAACTGCTCCATTCTGTCAATCAGTGAAGACACTTCTTGAAGACGGCCATGGTTTCCATACATATGAATCATTGAGTTGAAGGTGACAGTAGTTGGAACAGTCCCTTCGGAAAGCATTTGTGCAAATGTGTCCGATGCTTCTTTAACCTGACCCGCTTTCCCATATGTATCGATCAATGTATTATATGTATATGAGCTCAAAGAAACATGACCTTGCTGATCACCATTCCTCATACAAATATTAGCATTTTCATCATGCCTAAAGGACTCTGTTAATGACCACCTCTTAAAGAACTCCTCCGCTTTCTTAAACTCTCCAGCCTTCTTATATAACTGCAGAATGATCCCCATTGTTACTTCATCAGGCTCCATACCCTTCTTGTTCATCATTCCAAGCCAAGAAAGTGCCTCTTGCTTCAGGCCACCTTTACTGTAAACATTAATTAAGGTGCCATAAGTAGAATTGACAGGCACAACGCCTCTAGCATTCATTTCAGCCCACAAGAACAAGACATGTCTCCATTTGCACGCTTTCCCAAGAATTCTTAGCATGATATTGTAATGAATCACATTCAATTCATAACATCCTTTCCTCTTAAGCCATTCGAATATTTCCAAAGCCCTCTCCCAGCTGGATTGCTCCTTCAAGATTATACTCCGTTCCTTGTTGCTCAACCGCCCAGCCCACGGCCTCAAAGCCTTATCCAAATCCTGGACCGCTTCCAAAGCCTCCAAAATTGCTGGAATGCAACCTCCATAATAGGCCCATTTTGTCGAACACTTGGTGTGCAGCTTATCTGCGGGAAGCTGACGCCTCGGCCTGTCGCGTTTCCCATTCCTTTTCACGGTTCTAACGTTAGGGGCCGTGCTTTTGCGCCGCCCACTATCCGGGTTTCTGGCCAAGCTCAGCTTGTTCGATCTTCGCTCATGAACGACAATGCCTGTCCGTTCGACGCTCGGTTTCGGATCGGCGATATTTGGGGTTTCGAGAATCCTAAATTGCCCAGTCCTGTGAATTAATTCAGCTTTTTCAACGGACGAAACTGAAACCGAAGCTCCAACGGAGTTGAGTGGCGAGAATTTAGCGGAGCAGAAGACATGGAAACAGGTAGTTTCAGGCTGGAGCTTCAGTGACATTATTTCTGGCTAGACAGATACAAAAAGGAGTCCACGCGAGAAGGTTCGATGCATCAAGAAGGGATTACTCGAAATTTTTGGTCAATCCGACGAGTGCAATTGTTTCCAGTACTGGGTACTTACCGCCATAACCATAAATAACAGCTACTGAAATCGCCAATCTTTTCCATTTGGTTGCTTTTAAACCCTTGGCTGAGAGATCTTCCTTTCTTTTACCAGCTGAGACATTACCCAACTTTCGACTTAACCTTTCTGGAATTTTTCACTCTTGTTGCTTAAGAAGACAAATAGACCCGGTGGACCCCTACTAATCGTCTCGGTACCCGACACCGGTATCTAATAAGGCCGTGTCGGGAACTGAGAAAGAGACTAACCGGCTTGGTGTTCTAATCGTTCGGGAAGGTTCGACCCGAGGCTCGAACTGTCCGAGAGCCGGGAGACCGGGGACCTTTCT
>JBBYHH010699497.1:0-18116 GCA_038382905.1 Daphne laureola
CCATATTGTACTATTATACATTTATCAAGGAAAATACTATAATAAATGGTATTATAGTTAAGGGACTGAGTTGACACGTTTTATAATTTAGGAATTAAAGTGATTGAGTTAATATAGTTTATGAGACTATGTGATAATAAAATCTTTATTACATATTTCAAATTGTCAAATAAAAATTAACTTACTACTATTTGTTAGTAAAAAATGTAGAATATTTTATTACTATAATAAATGCATGCAGGTTCTTCGAAATGAGGAGACCGATGAAGTTTGAGTAAAAATAATTTGGAGAATATGACTTTTATTTTTCCGTTTTAGAGAAATTTTTGAGGAAAATGTTAGAGATCCCTTAATTCCAAATATTAAGGATGTTCAAGAAACCTGAAAAACCGAACCGAACTGCAATGATTCGAAGTCGAAACACTCATAAATCGAAGAAACCAATAAGCCACAAGTCATAATTTTAGAAACTCGCGAATATCCCAGCCGATCCGCATATGCCTATTTACAAATAAATTATCTAAATTTCTTACTTAATCTTAACATTCCTTCCAATTTTTTTTTATGCAACGTGCGAAAATTCATTTCATACAATAATAACAGATGATTTAGAATGTTATATTATTATTTTATTTATAAAAACAACTTATCCTTAGTTTGATATTCTAAATCTATGCATTTATAATACACAATTCTAAAATATCTCTAAATATATTAAAAGTTTTTATAAAATAAGTATATTTAAAAACACATGCATGCATAATACGTGGGATACGAACCGCATAAAAATAAAAAACCATGAAATAACCACCTACCCGTTTATAAGGTACCTACACTCGGTGGGATGAATTCTGTTTTTCTCACTATCCACTCTGCCGCGCACCATAAACACCCCTAGCAAACGTCCAATAAGAGTGATAAGAAGAAGAAGAAAAAAAAAAACTTTTTATTTGAAATATTATTGGTGGGAGGAAAAAATATTGGGTTGATTTTCGTATTTGTTAGAACCCCAAATTAAAAATATTGATTTGATTTAATATGGCTATATTAATATTAATAATAATATTATCGGTGGATTAATTAATATCCCGTACATAGCTCCAGACTCCAGTTCCTTCCACCGCTTTAAGGGGCCTGGGAAGATAAATTATACTATTACTGTATTCCATTCCCCGCAGATGATATGATATGATAGTCTCACGCGGCTGTGATCACCAGTCTTCCTTGTATTAATCCACGTCATCACTTGTGTCCATAACCATAACCCAACACTGGTTACCTTACCTTAACTTTAACCGCAGTTGATAGTGATACCACAACCCAACCATGGTTACCTTAACCCAACACTGGTTAACTAACTCACCCCCTTTCTGATCAGTTTATAAGTACCAAACCCATGCCGGTGATTCTGTGTACAATACTTACAAATCAGATCAAAACAAAACCCTACCCTGAAAATGATGCTCGGCGAGCACCGGCGATCTAATCCAACGGTCCATGTTCCGCCGTGGCAAGATCCGATGACTGACCTTTACTCTCCCTTTCAATACAATGACGACAGCGGACCTAACAGCCCAAACCAGTTGCAGCTTCAGGACGCGCTCGCGGCCTTGCAGCGCTACCTTCCCTCCAACGATCCGGATTTCGATTTCGACGCTGAGGATGGCGGTGGTCCCGATTCTCCTGTCGATGCCTATTCCTGCGACCATTTCAGGATGTACGAGTTCAAGATTCGGCGGTGCGCTCGCGGCCGTTCGCATGACTGGACCGAGTGTCCGTACGCCCATCCGGGGGAGAAGGCACGCCGGAGGGATCCGAGGAAGTATCACTATTCCGGCACGGCCTGCCCCGAATTCAGGAAGGGAAACTGCAGGAAAGGCGACTCGTGCGAGTTCGCTCATGGGGTTTTCGAGTGCTGGCTCCATCCGGCCCGCTACCGGACCCAGCCATGCAAGGACGGACCGGGTTGCAGGCGTCGGGTTTGCTTCTTCGCCCACTCGCCGGATCAACTCAGGGTTGTTAACTGCGCCGATTCTTTCGACGGTTCCCCTTCCATTGCTCGATCCCTCACGCTCTGGTCCTCTCCTGGTTCAACCTCGCCTCCCCTGAGTCCGAGGGCCGAGTCATCTCCTCCGATTTCCCCCATGGCTGCACAGCCCTTCAGCCGGTCCCTCGGTTCTCCGTCGATCAACGACGTGGTGGCGTCTCTAAGGAATCTGCAGTTAAACAAGGTGAAGTCTCTGCCTTGTTCCTACAGCCCTCAAGTCGGCGGTAGCTCTTCAGTTTACGGGTCACCCAGAGGTGCCGTGATCCGACCCGGATTCAGTAGCATGCCGACCACTCCGACCCAGAGCTTGACCCGCACCGGGATCAGATATTCAGACTTTTGGGACAAGGCCTGTGAGGAGGAGCCTGCGATGGAGCGGGTGGAATCCGGCAGGGACCTCCGTGCTCGGATGTTCGAGCGGCTGAGCAAGGAGAACTCTCTCGCCGGTGGCGATCCCAACCACTCTTTTCCATCCGGGGCTCCGGATGTTAACTGGGTTTCCGATTTGGTTAACTGAAGCAAAAAACAACAGCACGCACTGAGCTATAAGTGGCTCAGAAGTTTGAAGGAAGGATTGTTCTTGTTTGTCATTGATTTTGCAGAGGATGTGAAGATTTGGCCTTCTTTCGTTCCTTTTTCCCCTCGCTGTGCATAGAATCTGGAAGGAAAGAATCTGGAATCTGTTTTGGATCATCATCGGCAAGGTAATGGAAGATCCTGTGTACATATTAATAATCCTCTAATGACCATCGGTATTACTAGAAATTTGCCAGCATCTGTACAGTTGTTGTAGGTGGAGCTGCTGATTATGGATACTATTTTGGTGATTAGTATTATCGTTAAGTATTTTTGTCACCATGGAACATTTTCTGAATCTTAATGAATGATTATTGTACTAGTTGTAAATTGTTGCTTGCTCTAGATTTTTTTTTGCCATTTTTCGGTTTACAAATGATGATCATCTTATTTCTGGTTCTGGTAAAACGAGGGTCTTGTTTTGGTCCGGTCTAGAGGCTTCTGGGTCTCGGGCCTCGAGGCTGTTCCGCGTATACAAGAAAAATCATGCTCGTCCATTTTTTTTATGGTCCTAGTTTTAAAGGGGGATAAAAGTCGAAGAAAAAAAAGAGTCAGGTGGGGGATGAAATTGATGGGGTGTTCAATTTGGTTCACGTATTCTGGATGAATCTGCATCTGCATTGATTCAATTCAACGAGTTTTGGGACGGAGACCAGTCCGTGTTAAAAGAGGAAAACAAAATACAACAGAGGAGGAAACGAATAAAAGATTGATTTTTTAGGGCAAAGTTGCCAAGTGTACTTTTTGGCACCAGAATGACCGGCTCTGTAGGTCATCCATTTCTTATTTATCGGTCGATTGCAATCCCAGCATGTCACTTTCAGAAACATGAGGACAAAAGAAAGTGAAATATTTTTGGTGATGAAGATAAAAACAAACAATTAACCCACTCGGGCCTTTTTGCCGAAAGTTGAAATGGTAAAATCTTTGTCACGTTCGGTGAATAAATAATTCATCTTGGATTTTGAAGATTGGCATGAGAAGGGGCCCAGAGATTACTACCAGACAAAGACTTTGTAATTGGTTTTAGAATAAAGAAAAAGTTGGCAATATCTTTGTAGAAGGCAAGGACAGATAATAAGTTAAAGGGAAATGAGGATTCTTGTTCTGCTATCAGCCGGCACATTACATTACCGTCAAACCTAAGTTACACAACATGCCCATCAAAGTCCATCTTCCACATCACACCTTACCTGCACAGTTTGCCTTTCAAAAGTATTTTTTACCGTCTCATAATTTCGATTTGACTTTTTTTTATTTCACACAAAAGAATTTGTCAAGGATTTTATGTAGCGTTCCCTTTCCTAGCGTTTGGTTGAATAGTCTGCAATTAGGGCTGATTGTGTTAGTTGACACTTCTTCTACTTCTACTTCTACTTCTACTATTTTTGTTTATTTGCTTTTGTCCCCACAAGGTTATGGCTTTCGACATGCTTGAAAAGATTGGGCATGCTTGTAACGTCAAATAAAGGTATTTCCACACCACTAACTGATATTGACACATTCCAATCTGTGTGTAAATGTTACCTTTCACTTTCTCTGCTTCTGGCCTTTTGGCGCATAGTTTGGTCTACAGTTGCAAACAGGCTGAAGCAGTGGCCCAGTCCAAGTTGCATATCATCAGTGTGTCTTGACTCCCCATGTTTGAAAGAAGGGCTGAAACATTGAAGAGCAGATCTGTTCCAGGAGGAAGCCTAGCATCATTGCTGCAATCAAAAGGGTTATGCAGAAACTTCTTGACCAAGGCAAAGTTACAAAGTTGATGAAACCCCACTCATGAACTTGGGGTTTTCTTTAGAAAGTTGCAAGACCTGAACCTGCTTTTGAACCAGGGGAACCAATGAGCATCGTGCATATTAAACTTAAGGCCAATTCTCGAGCATAAGACATTTGCTAGGGGAAAGTATCAATCTTCTTTCACCCAATTTGACGAGCCCCTGGTATTGGACATGGACTCACATCATCAGCCAGCAAGTGAGCAGATCACACTTTGTATAAGACCATCTCATAGTTAGTGCAAGCAACCTTCATTTCTCATAACCTCCTCCAACACGTGGAGAACATTGTAGATCTCATCCGTTTGGGAATGTGAACTATGATTTGCTGTGAACACAAAGGTCTCATCCTTCATACTGATCCAGCTACATCCTGGCTCCTTTAGCACCTTATTGACACCCATCAATCTTCTCACTTCATCAGCTTCCTTCAGTTTTCCTCGACACGCATACATGTTGTATAGCAGCACGTAATTTCCGGGGTTATTTGGCTCCAACTCAAAAAGCCTTTTTGCAGCCTCTTGGCCTATTTCAATGTTGCCATAGTTTGCGCAAGCAGCTAGCAAAGAGCCCCAAACTGATGCTTGTGGTTCAATTGGGATTGACTCTATGAACTCCATAGCTTCATCCAGCTGGCCAGCACGACAAAACAAGTCAACAACGCAAGCGTAGTTTTCATGACACGGGTTAGCACCATGCTTAACCATCATAGATCTGAAGTAAGCGTAACCCTCCTGTACACGACCAGTATGACCACAGGCTGAAATAACTGAAACAAAGGTGATGTAGTTAGGTTTTTGTCCTTCCTTGAGCATTTCTTCGAATAACCGAAGAGCTTGGTGAGCTCTTCCATGCTGCTGGCAAGCTGTGATGATTGCAGTCCAGCAAACCACATTTGGGATCGTAATTTCTCGGAAAACCTGGTATGCATCATCCAAGCTCCCACATTTTGCATACATTGTGATTAGTGAACTGGCAATACATATGTTCTTGGAGTACCCATCCTTTATGACCTGGTCGTGAATCAAGCAGCCCTGGTTCAGAGCTGCAATATTAGCAGAAGCATGAAGAGCCGTCGAGTATGAAGCCTCATCTGGCACTATACCTTCCCTCCTCATGGCACAAAAATAATTGCATGCTTCTTCAAAGGCCTCATTACATACGCACCCCATTGCCATAACATTCCATGAGACCATGTCTCGATTGCCCACTGAACTAAACAACTCCACACCATCCTGAAACAACCTACACTTGAAGTACATGTCCATAAGTGAATTGTTCACATAAGGCAATGCTTCCAAACCATACTTAACAACAACTCCGTGGACTTGTCTCCCAAATCTGGACTCCCCCATACTGGCGCAAGCACTTGATACGCTGGAAACAGTCACTTGATCAGGAAGAAGGGAACTTTCCCTCATAACCTCCCGAAAAGCCCAGAGCGCCTTAGCAAACAAGTCATTAGACAAGCAACCAACAATGACGGCATTCCAAGAGACGAGGTTTCTCTCAGGCATTTCAACAAACACCTTACCAGCAGAGCCCATGTCTCCGCATTTCGCGTACATATCAACCAAGGCACTCCCGACGAACAAATACGAACCGTACCCATGTTTGGATATCAAAGAATGAACCTGTTGGCCATGAGAAAGAACCCCATTTGCCGCACAGGCGGACAGAACCGAGGAGAAAGTGAAGTGATTGGGGTGAATCCCAGCTCTCGGCATTTGGGCGAAGCAATGGAGCGCCTGGAAGCTGCGGCCGAAATGGGAAAGGTTGGAGATGAGAGTGGTCCAAGAGACGACGTTCTTGGTGACATGGTGGGCGGATGAGAAGAGAAGGAGAGACTGTGAGATGGCGCCGCATTTGGAGTAGAGGCTGAGAAGGGCATCGAAGAGGGAAGAAAAGTTGTTGATGATGATTTGGGCGTGAAGCTGGGCTGTAAATTTGAGGCTCCTAGTTTGGGCTGTGAGACTGACAAAATCATGGAACGGTCTCATTATGAATTGAAAACACTTCTCCCTTGCAGTAGCTTCAACAAACTTGTATATGCACAAAATCGAACGGTGGCGTAAATTTGACGAATTGAAAGGTCCGCTACTCGTTTATGCTCTGTAGAAAGAGAAACACTTGCATTTTAGAAAGATGCATACAGAAGATTGCATGCATATGACTTGATTCATTTACTTTCCCACGTATTTATGTACACTTAATATCTTGAAGAATGCGCACTATTTGAAAGAGCAGGATTTCTCAATAATCAAATATGGCCAAGCAATTCCAGTTTTCTCTCTTTCACGCCTAAGAAGTACACAACTAGACCAAGATCAACCGTCTTAAGTGCCTGCACAAAGATCACAGCTCAAGCTGATTAGAGAATGATCAAATACAAATCCCCGTTGATGTATTACTCCTATGTCGTTTAGATTACCTCATAATGCCATCTCAGCTTGCAAGGCAGCGAGTTCATCTTCCTCCGCTGTGCGCTTTCGAGAAGCTGGTTGCCAGCCAGCAAGAACCTGGACAGGTGCAACAGGAGCAGTTGTTGCGGGTTGCAAAAGTTGTTCTTCCAACTCAGCGCCTTCAAGATCCTCAAGTTCTGCCTCCAATTCATCCTAGAGGGGAAAAGCTTTTAGAAGATTTCTAATGTATTTCCGAGTCACACACTAAACAAATTTATGTTTGAAGAAGATTTGCTTTGAGTCTAATAACCTGATCGAAATCAGCTGCAGCGCCGATGGGGGTTGACAAAGCCTCCTGAATCTGTTTCATGTTCTCTGTCTGTTCATTGATTTCATCCATTGTCTTGTCAACATCATCAATATTCCTGTGGAACAAGTTCGGTTACAGTAAGCAGCAAAACCAGGAGTATCATTTACAATCTCATACAGTAGTCTACCAGAAATATATCGTTTAATATAGTAGAAACGAACGAAGAACTATGCTCAATTCAGCGAGACAATACGGGACTGGAAGTAAAATCATATGTGAGAGTTTGGGAGCATGCCAAAGCTAGACTCAGAAATGTTAATGAAGACTGATGAAACAGATGAAGGAAAATAGAGAAAAATTCAACACGAAACAGAAGAATACGTACGTATCTTTCTGTATCTTTCTCATAGCAGCTGCTCCAGTCCTCAGAGCTTCCACAGTCTCGGTGGTGAGTTGTGCACCTTCCAACATTATCATCTGTAAAACAATAGATATCCTGTTTGGCTAAAACCTCTACAACAGATGCACCACGAGGAAAAAGGACTGCAATGTCATAGTAAAGGAATGTACTTTTCAAACCCACCTGATCATGAATTCTCAACTGGAAATTGGAAAGTTGGTCTACTTGCTGTTCATATAGCTTCCTCCTCTTCAAACACTGTATCGCCGCTGTAACATAGAAGCATTACGTAAACTTAACCAGCTGACTAGAAGCTGTGGATCAGATAATGTATGGGATAAAAGTTTGAAACCAAATCACTAACCACACTCAAAAGTAGACTAAAACTGTATTTCAGATTTCTGATAACACAATAGTCAAAGATTCGGAAATCCCATATCCACAAAACAGAAAAGAATAAATCATTTCAATAAATGTAATATGGTTATATAGGCTGAGGGCAAGAAGGAATGTGAGCAGGACTTGATTTGCACCAAAACAGGGTAAATCACAACACCATAAGAACAATGGGATACTTCATAGTAGAGATCCATAGTTCTGCAATCACGAGGACACCACAGGGTGTTGGGTGCAAATTCTAAGGAGCTTGATTAAAATGGCTAAACTTTTTAAAGATGAAACTACTCCATTCATGAACCATCAACATTGGTAAGATAGAAGGTCCAACAATCTAATGCAGAAAATCATACTCACTAGCATGTATGAAATCTGAACAAAGCAATCATGCATGAGAACAAATACTCTTCAATCAAGGAAAGCTTCAAGACCCCTAAAAGATATCTCCTCTAGTTTGGAAATACCTTTTCTATTGTTAGGACCACCAGCTTTGACAAACTCCTTTGCCTTTTTTTCTTCAGCAGCAGCCTTCTTAAGAAGTACCTTCTCCTTTTTCTCCAACATTCCAAGGGTCTATAAAACCCACACAGTAAGCGGTCTATTCAGTAAAAATATAAAAAATAAATAAAACTGACTCAATTAAGTGGAGCAAATCAGAAAGACAGAATACAATGATTATTGTCGTCTTCTTAAATTTTCCTCTCATTAACCAAAAAAGACACATTTATAATAACGAAAATCCTCCGTCCGATTAGCTAAATTCTAGATTAAACTTATCACATGTATAATCAAACAGAATGAACCAAAAACTGAAATGCTATAAGCTCAACGAACACAATTACAAACCTCAGTCAATTTATCCAGCGTCGAAAGGGGACTAGTCTCCTGCTTCGGTTTTCCGAAAATTCGCTTGAACATGGTTGATTCGAACGTACCTTTAAATCCAAGCAGCAACCTCAATTGAAATCGCATAACCAAATAAGAGAGATTCAAGAGAAGAAGGATAATTAAACAAAAAACAAATGCAGGTTAGTAATCGGACAGGGAGAAACGAGATTATCAAGTCTTTTTTTTAAATCGAAACCTGCGATTAAACCTGATCTTTGCAAGAGATTGGAAAGCAATAGGAAGTCGAAGCTGGAAAGAAGTTTGTGTTTGTGTTTGTGTTGGAGTTTGAAACCCGCGGTAACTCTTCCCGCTGAGTCCCTTCATTTTTATATACTTTTAAGTACTCTACCGGCCTATTAATGTTCTTGAGTAATAACTGGCCTATAAGGTCCAAACCCAATTTCAAATCCAAGACCAAAGCCCAAAAAAGATCCAGACTTGATAAGAAATCAGTTAAAAACTCGATTTCAACCCGAATCCGAAAAATCCGATCCAAACTTGACCTAAACTCGACCCAACTTTCAAAATTGACATCCCTAACTATGAGTTTTCTACCCCAATCAAATGATTGGTTGTCTAGGTAGCCCTAATTCACTTGATTAGTTAGTATAGTGTTTCACTTCTACTATGAGAGCTAAAGTGTCTGATGATTGTCTTACTCTTTTGGGCTAGTTTTTGTTTGGCCAAATTCTAGCTTCATCTGATCTGCTTTGATTTTGGGCTGTATCAAAAACTGAGAATGCTTTTTTGATGTTTTTTAATTGATGAATAAGATGTATGTGAGTGAATTGGTAAATTTGAAGAAAATGTGATTTTATGGAGAATTACATATTTAAGAATACATTTGTTTGTGTTGCGGTGGCATGGGCTCACCTGCATCATTGCCGCCTGAGCTCGTCTCCGTTAGGACGTCGGTCAGGAGACCCCGTCGTCTGACAGGGTGGCCAGTTAGGGAGAAAGAAAGGGGAAAAACAAAATGTCAAGATTGAAGCATTAGTGTTAGAAAAATATTAGTGACGTTAAGAGTAATTAACCCTAAATTTTTTAACCACACCAAAAATAGTCAAGCGGATAACCGAAATTTTCACTGAACCTCATGAACAAATTAAGGTTTTCAAAAATATTAAGGATAAATTGAAAATTTCACATATCTCAGGATTTTTCTGTATTTTACCCATTTTTTATAGATCAGCATAACCTTGAGATGTGTCATAGCCACATATGCTTTAAAAAGGAAAATCAGGGAACCAACAAAAATAAAATACTCTCTCCATTCCAAATATGTTATCACTTTTCCTTTAAAATTTACAAAGGTTAGAGTATTAGAAGAAAAAAAAAATGCCAGTTTCAAACTTTAAACTCATGGTGTGCTTGATACCGGTTTTTTAAAGTACAATTACTTGAAATAGTTATCTCTACACTGGATTTTAACGCTTAAAAAACAGAAAAGAAATGAAAAAACATATCTAAAACATTTCAAGTTGTGGAAAACATATCTAAAAAACTTATCTAAATGTTTAGTTGTGGAAAAATTTCAAGTTTTCTTTTTGAAGTGTTTCTTTTCTAGTTTCTTAAAATGTTTTCCACAACTAAACATATCTAAAAGCACAAAGAAACTTAAAATCCGTTTAGTTGTGGAAAACTTTTTTAGTTTTTATTTTTAAATTTTCTTTATAAATATTTGATTATATAACTAACTTCTAAATAATGGAAAATTTTGTTTTCCAAATATTGAAAAACTCTAGTATTAAACTAGGGAACCTTGTTTGAAGGTTCCTAATTTAATAATAGAGTTTTTCACAATTTGAAAAATAAGATTTTTCATTACTTGAAACTTAGTTACATGATCAAACATTTACAAAAAAAAAATTAAAAATGAAAACTTAGAAAATTTTTCACAACTAAACGAACCCTTAATTGTTGCACTAAACAGTAACACAGACCGTACTCACCTCACGTTAAACCCTTCAAATGTTCTTGTGGAATGAAAAAGAAAATGCATAGAAAATACTTTACTCTTTTGTCAAGCACTTTGTAAATAATCGAGGGATTGAATTGACACGAACCCTTAGTTGCTGCACTAAACAATATTTTCTTATTGAACAGAGGAATAGAGCTGACCACTACAATTTTCTTAAAATTTTGAAGTTAAGCATTTTTAATCTAATATTTTAAATTCTTATAAATACGTCACTTATCTGTAAAAAAAAATAACAACGTTAGAGTCCATTGAACGAATTACCGAGTTAAAAGATTAAAATGTTTAAACTTACATAATTCAGGGACTGAGTCGGCACGTTTTATAGTTCAAGAATTAAAATTTACAAGTTAACATAATTCAGAGGATTATTTGATAATAAAATCATTAATTTATTGTAGGTCACTTGTAAATCATTTTGAACCTTTTTTTTTTCTTTCCCCTTTTCCTTCTCTAATTGTTTGCTTACCATCTCTAGAGTTGATATTATAGTTATCTTTTACTGAAGATTCAAAATTTTGGCAACATATCAGTAACGGAGATTAATGCCACCACACTCACCATGTATATAACACGCCCCATTTAGTAAAGAAGTAGCAAAATACCTTAAAGGAAAATCCCATATTTATGACCACAAAACAAGTCCGCATTATTCAAATCAAGTACTTAGCAATAAAACTCCATTCCAGAATCCGTCTGATCATGCTGAAGCATCAATCGGAGATGGAGAATGGAATGCTGGTGTTGGCTATCTCATCATCACCAAGTCCTCCCACAACCCAGGAACACTCGAAATCGAAACTCCCCTCGGTTGTCCGGCAGAACTCGAGCGCTAGGGTTTCATTTGAATCAGTGCCCCCCAATCGTGCAATGGCCTTGGAGAGTAGAAGCTACAGAGAAGATCACATTGGTTTCTGGAGGTCGATGAAGCAGTACTACAAAGCTTGCTTTTGTCCGGTGAGATCTGAGGCCGGTAAACGGACAACAACGGTAACATCATCGTCGGGGAAGAACTCCATCAATTCGCCTGCGGGATTCTCTCCGATGAGTAGTCATTCTTACAGCGTCATGAACGCAGAGGAACGTGAGGAGAGCTTGAAGGCTGTCATTACCTATTGCAAAAGCTCCGGCAGTCCAGGAGGCCCTTGAGAGTGTTTCGATTTATACTAGTTACTTAGGGTTCGTTTGAGAAATAATTGTTTCAATTAGCTATAGCATTTTAGAAAAAAATTTAATGGTTGAGATCAAAACAATTACAGTTAATCTTAAAAAACTACTATTATAACTTTTTCAAAATACAAACAACTAATACTTAAAAAAGTTGTTGTCAAAAACTCACTTAACTTACATGTTTGCTGTTAGGATCATAAGAATTCATATAAAAGCTTATAAAGGATCGGAGTTAATTAGCATGTTAATTGTAAACGTGATGGTCATTTATCACACTAGACTTTTCATCTTTCTTGCTTTTTTCCTCTGCACATAAACATATGGTTCGTTTTCTCATAGTAGAACTATTTTCTATATAAATTGTGAAGAAAAGGTCATATAACACGCTTGTTTCTAACCAAACCCTAAACTGCGTGCTTAGTAAATGAAAGACACTTGTGTATATATATGCCAATCGTTAGTCTTGCATTCATTGCTTCTCAATTCTAATTAACTTTGTATATATGCTTTATGCCACAAGCATAAAGCATATCTAGTTGGCTAAATAATGGAAGCGATACAAGCAGGGCAGTTCAATATTGGAACATGGAGGCCGATCGAAAAAAGCTACTGTAAAACCAGAATCACATTTTCACCAACAAAGAAAATAAGAAATGAATTAGATTCTGCAAGTTCAAAGTTCAACACTAGTTAACAAATAGCATCACAAGAGCAATATGGCGACTTCAATTCATCTTCTATTAAGCAACAAAACAAAAGCTCTACTTCTCCGACGAGTTGGGTCCTCTCTTCTTCCCGAATCCGACCACTGCAAAAGCAATCAACACAGATAATGCAACATCAGAAACTAATCTGCAAAACTACATCATCCAATTCAATAATCTCATCATCCATGATCACCTAAACTTCACAACACCAATCACTAATCAAATGAAGCTCTGAACAGACATTGATGTATCCCAGCACTAATTGGCTGCTAAGTGCCCAATTTAGCACCATTTGGAACCAACAGTTTCAATTAGCTATAGCGGTTCGAGTAACTTACTTTCTAATAGTTGAGATCAAACAACTAGAGCTAACCGCAAAAACCTAAAAGCTACTTTGAAAAGCTATTGGCAACCACACAATTGATTAGAAGTGGAAATAAAAAAGCCATCAGAAACCAAAGAGGCACTCAAAACGCTAAAGAGGCAACAACTCTAAACAGTTGCTAGGTTTTTGTAATACTATTTTCTAATTCGATGTAAAAGAAACATGAAGACATGTTTCCAAAACTACAGGCAGCCGATGAAGAACCAAAAAACGGCATATAAGATGCAAAGGAAACAACAACGAGGAAAGAAAAAATTCACCTGCAGTGACGAATCGGCGGTTGTACTGCATTCTCTTGTGAGCGCGACCGCGCGGCTTCTTCTTCTTGTCCTGCTTAGCGACCTTCGGAGTCTGGCCTCTCACCTTACCGGCACGAGCAAGAGATCCGTGAACCTTACCTGGATTCACGATTTCTCGTTAGATAAATCTAAGATGATAAACATAAAAGCGCACGTAAATCAACACTATGAAAGAAATCTGCTAGTTCGTTCATTTCACTTACCCATGGCGGATTACTGGAAATTGCGCTGCTGCTTTTCGCCTACTGCAAGTGATAGAATGAAAAGGTTCAAAGGATTAGGGTTCCGGGAGTGTTTGGAGTTGTATCTAAAAGCTCGGGCAAAGTAAATCTTTAGCAAGGCCCAAGGCTTGCTGTTTCGAGGCCCGCAATTACTTTGCCATTCATTAAAGCCCATTAACGATTAAGAAGGAAAACACACAGCTCAATAGTGAAGACCGCAGATAAATCTTTCAGCCCAACCCCACTCTAGTCTATCTGTAATTTTGTGGATTTGTTTTTTTAAGTAGTATTATTATTATTTTGAAGTATTTATTTAATACTTTTTCCATTCCTGAAAAAATTATATGTTTTTTATTAAATTTCCTGAAAAATTATATAATTTATTTAAATGAAAATTTATCTCCTTTACAGTCCAAATTATCTCCATTTTATTGTCACCTTTTTTTTATCTCATTTGTTTATGCAATCTCTATCTATTTAAATGTAATTATGTTAAACTATATAAAATCTTATACTTATCTTAATTTCTTCTGTGTCCTGGCTAAATATTTTGGGGATGAATAGAGTAATTTTTTAAATAGAAATTTGATAGAAAAATCCATAAAACACACACTAATAGATTTGTTTCAATAATCCATAAAAAAACACAGTAATAGATTTGTTCCAATAAAAAATTACTCCCTCCTTCCGCCAATAATTAAACCGCTTAACTTTCATTTTTCAAAACTCAATATTTGACTCAAATTTTAACAAACATAAATATTGAAGAAAAAAAAACAAAAAATATTTTTAGAAAATCAATGTTGCAAATTATGATATGCATATAAATGATTTAACTTAAAATATTTAAAGATTCATGAAAAAATCATAAATTAAATAATTTGAAATAATGAAAATAAATGGTTCAATTAATGGCAGACGAAAGATGTATTATATTCATAAAAAAAAAAAAAAAAAAATATATTATAAAAGCAAGAGATAAATATTATTATAAATTACTCCTAAAATATGAAAAAATGTTGTAAACATTTTGCGTGAAAAACATTAACGAACTTTCATAGATGCCAATTGCGAACGCAAAATGTGCTGAAAACCAGACCACAAGTCCAATCTTAAAGACGAATGGAGTACTTGGAACGAGAAATTGAGAATTCCGTTGGTATGCCCCTCACGATGATGTCAATGGAGTCACGTGCCATACTAACAAGTGAGTTAGAGGTTTTCTTAGAAAAGGAAAAATCCTTTTGGAGCGAGCGAGCTCGCCAAACTTGGTTAAAGGAAGACGATCGGAATACCAAATATTTTCATCGCTCAGCTTCATAACGGCAAAGATGGAACAAAATTTCAAAAAATCGGGATGGCTCAGGTACGGTTTTTACTCAATAGAGGGACATTGAGAAGGTGGCTTTAGATTTTTATCAGTCTTTGTTCTGGTCAGCTGGTACGAGCCGTCAGGAAGAGATTATGGATTTCATTTAAACACAGGTTACAGTGGACCAGGCGGCTAACCTAGTTCGCCCATATACGACAGATGAGGTGAAGGTTGCACTATTCCAGATGAATCTTTCTAAGTCACCGGGTCCGGATGTTTTTTCATCTCTATTTTATCAGAAATACTGGCATGTGGTTGAGACAACAGTTACAGAAATTGTGTTAAGAATTCTCCAAGGCGCTGATTTTCTGACAGATTTTAATCCAAAGTGCAGGGATCCGGCGGACTTTATGAGCTTCCGTCCCATTAGTCTCTGCAACCTCATTTACAAAATTGTTTCGAAGGTCTTGGTAAACAGGTTAAAGCCGATTATGCAGGGGTTTATCTCAGAAAACCAGAGTGCCCTCGTGCCGGGGCATTTGCTGACAGATAATGCCCTCATCGCGTTAGAGACGTGCCATGCAATTCCAGGGCTGCATGGCAACCGCCTGGGAGCCTATGCAGTTAAGCTTGACATGATGAAAGCGTATGACAGGGTCGAGTGGTCTTTTCTGCGTAACATGATGCTCTGCCTTGGTTTTCCAGAAGATTGGGTAGATATGGTAATGTGATGCATGAAGTCTGCATGTTTCTCGGTACTGGTTAATGACGTATCGTCACGACATTTTTGGCCCTTACGCGGTATCCGTCAAGGTGACCCGCTTTCACCTTTTCTATTTCTATTTTGTACTGAGGGATTGTTTTTTGTTATGCGCCACACAGAGGGACTTGGCTGGATTGAAGGTATGGCTGTGGAACAGGATAGTCTGACGATCTCTCATCTTCTATTCACAGATGACTCCCTCGTATTCCTGCGTAATCGCCCTAATGCAGTCCGAACACTACTAGATATTATGCGTCTGTATGAATCAACGTCAGGGCAGAAAGTCAATATGGGTAAGTCTGTCCTGTTTTTCAGCCCGTCCATCCCACAACATCATCGTGTGGCAATTCAGAGGATTCTGGGAATTCAGAAATGCTTGACTGAGGAAAGATATATGGGTTTCCCTTGGCTACTAGGCATGAAGAAATTCGGGCAGTTAGATTATCTTGTGGATCGCATCAAGGAAAAGTTATCTTCGTGGAAGGCTGCTACACTATCTCAAGCTGGAAGAGCGACTCTGATTAAATTTGTGGTCCAGGCGATGCCGACTCACCTCATGAGTTGTGTTCTTCTTCGACCAACCACATGTCAGGTACTGAAATCTCTTGCTACTCGTTTCTTCTGGTCTGCAGATATTGATGATCAAAAGATTGCACAGAAAGCTTGGAACAAACTCTGTCACTAAAAAAAAGCAGGTAGTCTAGGTTTTCGGGACTTGCCAGCTTTCAACAGGGCTATGTTTTCTAAGCAAGGTTGGAGGTTGATCAAACAACCAGAGAGTTTGGTTGCTTAGGTGTTCTGAGGACGCAACTACCTACTGTCCTTGTTCCTTGCGGTGGACTCATCAAACGTGTCTCCAGTTTGGACCACACTGGTGGCGGGGAGGGAGATTTTGCGAGAAGGAGGATTCTGGCGGGTTGGTGATGGTCGGAGGATCTCAGTTTGGGAGGATAGGTGGGTCTTTAATGCTGAGTTCTCACTTATTACAGAGGCGCTTCCATAGTATAGAGATCTTCGGGTTGTTGATTTGATTGATCAGGACTCTATGACATGGAGAGCTACTGACATTGAGGCACTTTTTCACCCATCAGATTCCGCTCTGATCACAGGTATTCCCCTTAATACTCGGTCACATGATGATATTTTTACTTCGGGTATGGTTGAGAATGGTTGTTTCACTGTGCGATCTGCGTATTATGTCGCTTATGCTTATCTGTATCAACGTAACCGTGGATCCTTTGTGGAGGTGGGTAAAGTTGCAGAAATTACCGCCATGAGTCCACATGTTTTTCTGGCATGCTACTTCTAATATTTTAGCCACGCGTGATTGCCTCCCATCGCGTGGGGTTAATGTGGCGGCAGATTGTCCTGTGTGTGGCAGTGAAGCTAAGTCTACTTATCACCTGTTTTGGGAATGCCCATTTGCTGAGCAGCTTTGGCGATACCTCCACATTGACATATCTGTCCTCAATGGACACATGGCTGATTGGGAAGAGCATCTTCAGGTATAAGATTATGACCCGCTGATAATTCTTAGATTGACAGTTGCTATGTGGTTCATTTGGAAAAACAGAAACAGTGTTGTGTATGAGCACAAATGTGGTCACCCTCTTACGATAACCTATAAGGTCGAGGCATGGCTAAGCGCTTGGGTAGAGGCAAACGTCGCACATGTGACACATACCGTAGAGGTACATAATCTACCACGTTGGTCCACCCCTCATATTGGCTTTGTTAAAATTAATGTTGATGCGGGCTTC
Source organism: Daphne laureola (assembly GCA_038382905.1). Classification (NCBI taxonomy): domain Eukaryota; kingdom Viridiplantae; phylum Streptophyta; class Magnoliopsida; order Malvales; family Thymelaeaceae; genus Daphne; species Daphne laureola. Next base: position 17,390 of record JBBYHH010699497.1, read on the forward strand.
AGGAAAGAGCAGAGGAGAGCCGCACTCGGAGTGGTAGCGCGAGACACCAATGGGGACGTAATGGAAGTTATCTCCGAGTCATTTGATTATGCAGGGAACGACCCGACTTTCTTGGAGGCTCGAGCAGTGTATGCTGGTTTAGCAGCGACACAAAGTCACGGGTGGCAGCGTGTGATCATTGAATCATATTGCCAAGGTTTGGTACGTGCGATCAATGATACCACTCGTCCATCGCATTACCATTTTGGTGCATTGGTTGACGATATAAGATTTTTAGTTTCTAATTTTGATAATTGTGTGGTAGTATTTACACCTAGGAAATCAAACTGTGTTGCTCATACTTTAACACAACGTGCTTTCGAAGTAATTGCTGATCATTAATATAATTGATCGATTTAAAAAAAAAAAAAAAACGTTTTTTTAGGGTTTAGTTCAAGTCTTGGCAAGCAACTTCCCCCCACTCGATCGAAGCCCTCCATCCGATGGCCGCTCCAGCCGACGCTGTGCAATCTTCACAAGACTTAGCAGCGATGACCCTCGACAGCACCATTCAGCGGCACCCATTTTCCGACCGGGTCCCCATCCGGACCATAGTAACACGCCCCGACGGCGGCGAAGGACTCGCCGGCCAGACTGTCAGGGTCGGCGGTTGGGTGAAAACCGGCAGGGAGCAAGGGAAAGGAACTTTCGCGTTCTTGGAGCTGAACGACGGATCATGCACCTCCAA
>JBBYHH010699606.1:0-18111 GCA_038382905.1 Daphne laureola
ATCCCAGAGTAATAATATGCAAAATTAAAGTGTCAAATCCTACGATCAAGCTTCACAAAATAATCCTAGAAAGTATTGAGAAAACTAGCTACTAAACATGATTAAAGAAAAATAGATGAAGAACAAAGAATGATGTTGGTGGCGATGCTTCTCCTCTGGCCGACTCCTCTCTGTCCGACCTACTTTGTGTCCATGAAGAATAGGATGGCTTTTATAGCCAAGTCCAATGACAAGTCCATATAGATTTAGGAATCACGTTCAACTTGGAAAACATGGTCTTTTTAACTCTTTGTCCCCAACTTTTCATGCTTCATCCACCTTAATCCTCATCTTTCATTCTTGTTCCTTTTTGCTCCTAAGCTTCTTTCTTTCACTTCAAATTGCCTTGAACTCTTCTTTTCTTTCCAATTTAGCCTTTTTCCTACCATTCTTATCCAAATATCTCCTAAAATAGAATCCTACATAATTCTTGCGTAAAGTAATAAGAATATAGCAATTTAACTCGATTAAAGCATAAATTTAGGGGCATACTAGATATCATCATTTTCACTCATGATCCACCCACCCCAAGGGCCGAATGGAGCCTACCAGACGCTAGTGAGAAGCAGGGCCGCCGACCAACAGGGAGCCGGAAGATCCGGCAGCGGCCTCCATCAGACGGAGCGCGAGAGACCGGAGCCGAGATGACAGAATAGCCCACTAGGGACCGGGCCGGCGGGGCGACGGTGACAGCCGATATCCGATGCCTGAAACAAAGTGGAGAGGCCCTGGGTAAATCAACGATCGCAACGCGAAGGCCCATGCCTCAGGCTACGCCTGTGAGCCGAGGAGGATAGCAGTTGGAAACGAAATTGACGGCGAAAAGAGTTGCACGGGGCACCGATGGGAGAGAACCCAGAGCGGCAGCGGCGGTGGTAAGGGGAAGAAGAACCCTAGCAGACATTACACCTTGTAGTACCTTATTGCTCTCTAACGGTACGCTACTATGATTGCTTTGCGTTCTTTTTATCTTTTTGTTGTTCTAGCAGTTCAAGATTTTGCTCTGTGATGATTGCAGGCACTTGAAGAGGGAGGTGATGGATTGTTGTGTGTAGAAGCATTTTGACTTTGAGGGAGCAAAATCAGCTATGGATCAGATATCTAGCCTTGGTTGGAGGCTACTACTAAAGATGATGATCATGTGACTTTAATCAATGGCCTGAATTTTTGTTGGGAGTTTTACCCCCGCCAACTAAAATTTGGAAATGTAAATTGGTTTCGTTAATCATTCTGAGGCCTGAACTTATGATGTACCTCTCTTCTGATTCTGATTCTGATTCTGATTCCAGGTATCCAAACCTTCTTCTTTTTTCTTTTTTTTTTTAAACTTGAAAACTGCAGCAACAATGCATTTGTTGGTTTGTATAAATTTGGTTAGATTTAAAATATGAAGGGCACCACAAAAAAATTAAGCAAGAAACCTAACGTCGTAAGGTAACTGAACTAATGGCAAGGGGTATGAGTAAGTTTGCCAAACTGAAGGGATTAGCAATTTAATCTAAGATACTTTATTTTTTTGTGTCACAAGACTATCTAATGAAAAACATACTCCCTTTATCCTAAAATGCTTTAAGCATTTGACTCGATACAGAAATTAAAAAATGTTAAAAAGTTGAGAGTAATAAAATAAAACTGTTATCTAAAATAAAAAATAACTTTTTGGATGAAGAATAAAAATTGGAAGTTAAAAGGTAAAACTGATGTTAAAACATTTCTTTAAAAGAAAACGATCAAATCTTTTTGGGACAACCTAAAAAGAAATACTCAATCCGTCTAAAAAAGAATGTTTCGTTTGACTTTTTAAGTTGTATTTAATCAAAATTATTGCTATGAAAAATTTGTTTAAAAAAATTATAATAAATATATTTACAAACTACAAACACTCATTTATCATTTACATATTCATTTTTTCATTTTTAATGTGAAAAAGTTTAAGAAAACAAATTATAAATTAAATACTCAAAACGAAATGGATCATTTTTGTTAAAACAAGGGGAGTACGATGCAGTCTTTTTGAGATGAAGGGAGTATTATGATGACCTAGTTGGAGCATATAATAAGGAATCAGGGCTTAATCAATAACTATATATATAAGATTATCTCTTCTCATGTCAAAATACACTAGAAGGTAATATTCTGAGTTTAGAGGTAGATGAGATGGGAAATCAAGAATGTTTAGATGAGAAGCATATACCATATAATGTGAATGTGTACAAAATCATAAGATTACAAATACAGATAGAACACTGTAGTTGCGTTGCGTTTGGCTTCATATTAACATCCACTTGTGTTTAAAGTTTAAATTAAGATTAGAAAATTGGACAGGTGGTGTGAGAATTTTGGTTGCGAAGAGGAAAAAGGGTATTTGTACTTACACCACCAATCTTTTAGAAAATGTTTGTTTTAATCTGAACATCTTTTAGTTTACATTCGCATCTCTATTAATCGAATATTTCATTGGGGAAATAATTGTGCAACTTTATGAACCTTAAGGATAAAAACATAAAACCGATTAACGGTGTAAATGCGTCTAGTCCGTTTCATTTATCTATCTCGAAACCTTGTCAAGTGTCATGTAAGCGTGTAACTTTATGAATCTGAACAAGGGATAATTGCATAAACAGTGTAAAACAAAGTTCAGATCGGCAGGATCCTGATCCGCCACTCTAGTTCCGTCAGATTCTTTGTCTCCCTTTTTTGCCAATGAGAGGATATCTAATAATTTTGAGGCGGGCCAAATCTTAGCAGCATCTTATGGTGCAAATTTGCCGCACAATTACCTGTATGCTCTGATTCATTCACATTCTAGTTTATTCATTTATCTAACATGGTTGAAACCTATCACTGTTACTCCGGCTGAAAGACGATGATGTGATGTCGGAATTTGAATTATTTGTGGTTCATTTGAACTAGATGCACCGGTGGGCAAGAGCAAATGGGATTGCAGATATGGAAGTGGGCAAGAAAGGTGAGGTGGCAAAAGAGAAATGTGAGATGGACAACTGATTTGGACATATTTAACGGAATATTCTGAAATTTAACGGAATATTTCTTCCGTTAACCCATCCAGTATTTGTTTTGCACATTTTAAAGTCGATAGTCTTAAATTTACACTTATCAACATAAGTTGAGTATTGATTTTGCACTGATGAAAAAATGGATAAGTTTTCCGCACTTTTGGATATAGTTGGATCGCTAATTTACACCCGAAACCGGAAAAAATTTATAGATTAAATAATCAAAACGAAATGAAATATTCCTTTTAAGACGAATGGAGTATAAGATAACTGCAAAAAAATTAAAATAAAGAGAAAAATTTAAAGATTTCACCGAATTTTAAGTTTTTTTTTTTTTTTTTTTTGTAATTTACCCGAACTTCAATCTCATTGTAAGTGTGTAACTTATGAAGCTTATGGGTAAAACGTGATTCAAGTTAAAGACTAGTGGCATAATGCAGGCATTCGTTTTTACAAATCAACCTAATCTGACCGAACGCATCCAACGTTTTTTTTGTTTGTACTAGTACATTTTTAACAATGGAAGCTTAGAACCATATTACGGTTTTCCCAAGATCTGAACCCCTAACCAGGAGTGTAAAGGTTAAAATAAGCTGTAAAGTTAATTTCTTTTAGCCGGATATTCTAATAAAAATTGTTCTTAATTATTGAGCTATATAAACAAATGGAGAATTAATTACCTTAAATCAACAATTTGTTACCATGGCTACCTCTATCAAACTTCTTTCCATCTTGTCTCTTAGTATTATATTTGCTCCAACAGGTTTCTATTATAATCCTTGTTCTAAACACACACAAAATCACAAAGATTTATGTTTGTTGATCTATTATAATCGGAGTGAGTCGATTACTGGCGGAGATCCGGTGGGCGTCGACGTGTTTCCGCAGTTCGCCGGCCGGCGTACTGGCCACCGTCGACGACCCACAACGATCTTAACCTCATCCTCCGCCGGTCTCCTCTGCCATCCACAACACTCTGTTTCAAAGCATTCTCCCCGTCGCCGCGAACGCTGGATTTGGGATCCGGAGGAGATTAAAACCGAAATTCTGTTTTTTAATATACATTCATCCAATATTCTTCATTGGTTTCTCTTTCTCATTTGGAAAATGAAATTACACACACGATTTCTCCATACTTATGTAGCACACTTTTTCTTTTTTTTTTAATTTCCCTCTCTTCAAATATTCCCAAGACACTGACTCAATTTTATATATACGGAGTATTATTTTTCGGTAGAAAAAATAGTCTAAAAAATTGTTCATAACTTAGTCATTTCAAATTATTATCTGTTATTCAAGAAAATTAAATTTATTTTGCTTAAAAAAATAAATTCATAAATTAAATACTTTAGATGAAACGTTACAAAAATTTATGGCAGAAGGGCAGATGGAGTATCTAATATCTCCACAAATTTTATTTTAAAAGAAGTGTAGGATTTAAAAATTTGGGTTAAATTGAACATTGAGAGTTTTCTACACAAATGCAGGATGATCTCAAACAAAATTTCAAGTTAAGAGACTAAAATATGATAGAGAATTGAACAAAAAAACTTTATGCATATTAAGTTTAGATCATACAATATTTCAATGGGACTATCACTTTGGAGAGTCACTTGAACGATCTTTCACTGAATACTTTGATATGTAGTATTTTAGTGGATCTACTTGATCTTAGATCCACAATAATATATACATGTGAAACATTCAATAAAAGAGTGTTTAAGTGACTGTTACAATCATTTTTTGTAATTTTGTAATGTATATCCATCCATTCATGATAATTGACTGATGGTGTCCATTGGATAAATGCAGTTTCAGCATTTATAAGTAGCACCAAGTTTGTAGACGCGGGTGACTGCACAACAGATGGAGAAGGATACGACTCGAAAGAGTGCAATAAGTTCTGTGTAGTCGCCATGGACGCATCTACAGGAATTTGCATCCCTTTAAAAGACATCACAGATATTATTGGACGGGGTGATTTGGTTGATCGAAATGGATGTGATAGACACAGAGATATTCAAGGAAAATGAGGACTATAGTTTCGCGGAAAGCATGGGTGATAGGAATCCAGGGTTTTGGCGTCAAGTCCTTGCTGGAGGTAATTCAGAACCCCATAGATGTATATGTTCCACTGAGGAAACACTATTGATCAATCCTAATGATAATGCAATTGAAGACCAACCTTGAAGGAAACACATCCCACATCACTTTCTTTTTATGCACACACAAAATAAAACAAATGAATGCTGTAACTACATTGCTTTCAAATTTATCTTCATGCTTAAAATTGTTACTAGCCAAATCTATCATGCTTTGTGCTTCACAATGCAAAAGAAGGTGTGGGTAAAATTACAATGAAATGTAGCAACCTAAAAAAGTTACATTACAGAATCATTGTGCTGTATATTTAAAGGTGGTATAGTGCAGGTGTGCTTATGTCTGTCTTGGTTCTCATTCTCAAAGGACCAAGGCTATGCTTATTAATTAAATTACATATTATTGATGTTCAAGGGAAAAAAAAAGTTAGATTACAGAATCATGAGGATAAAATCAAAGAAGACGTATAGAGTACAATACATGTAAAGAACTAGGTTTGTTTCACCCGCACTTCATGACGGGAATAATTTTAAAAATACTCGTAAGGAATGAAAATTTCTGAAACTAAATAAATAATTTTTTTTTTTTGTCATCAAAGTATTTTGCCAAACATTGTTGCAGATTTTCAATATAATAATTGATGATAAATAGAATATCATAAGAAATTTTATTAGCCATTTTGAGATTTCTAGCATGATCAATTTTGTCAGAAGTAACTAAAACTATCAGCTTCGCTGCTTTAGTCGCGATATAAATTTTGTATATTCATCAATGTTATGAAGGACGAAAGAGTAAAATTGAATATAAATATTATATGTTAAATGTTTGGGATGAACATGTCAAGAATCACCAAAAGCGAAATACATTAAATCAAACCACCAAAAATTAGTCATTGAATATCATTTTATTGCATGTAAGCCACCAACGTTAAAAGAAAAGAATGTAACTATAGCATAAGAAACATAAAATTTAGGGGGGATATGAGTTAAAGATGGAAAACAAAAGGAATGAGAACAAATACAAGAGTTAACTTTTGTCTTTGATAGCTAGAGCATTAGAGTCTTATGCAGCACTGCAACCAAAAACACAAAATAAAAGAGAAGAGACCCTCGTGATGAAGCAGCTGTCCAATAAAAGAGAGACCCAATAACTAAACATTGGCTTACCAGGCATATTTACCTTTCTATATCCAAAGAACAAATAACAGAAGCCTTTGTTTAAGAGCAAAAACATTATATCCAGTTCCTGCAGCAAAAGGCTCTATCTTGATGCCTTTCCTCATACCGACTCGAACCCAAAAAATAGCAAAGCTTTCAACAAATACCCTGCTGTAAAATTCTTTAATTTTAGGACAAAAATTTATCAAGGCATCAAGACAGTGCTAGTTACTCTGTTGTGAAGATTATTACTGAGAGCAGCCCCTGATAAATCTCTGTAAATTGATTTTCTTAACAAAGTGTAAAGACTCATTGATAGAGTGAAGCATGTAAGGAGTTGATTGCATTAATATACAAAAAAGTGTCAATGCCTCAGGTGTGAAAGAATATGTAAGTCTTATGACCGGCAATCCCTTAAATCAACAACTTCCACAATTATAAAGGTGGGATGCGAATAAAAATTTCAAAAACATAAGGAGAAAGGCCCGTAATATTTTTCATCAGCAAGGACAACTGAGAAATACAAAAAGAAAGCAACATGTTTTCATATACTTCAAGTACAATCCAAAGTGCACAAGCGTTGGAGATTGAAAGAAAAAACTTGAGCTATGAAAAGGAAATGGAAAACATAAAGATACATCCAAAAAAACATAGAGAAAGAAGAAGACAGAAGTAAATAGAATAAGATGCTCGCAAAATTAAATTCTTATTCCATATCCTGGACCTCACCATCTCATTGACCATCTTAGTCTACAAAAACCAGCTGTAATCGGGAAGCCTGATCAAGCTGATCCAATTCACTAACAAATTCTGCAACAAAACTTGAAATTTCAGAAAACATTATTTACCAAGTAACGACTTCTTTGTAACAAACAACAAAACCAGAAGTTTGTTTGCAATATAAGAGAGAAGAAGGTGTCTACAGTCTACTCCAATCTTTTCAACCACTAGACTTCAGAGCTTAAAACATCAGGTTTCTAGAGAAGCAAGCGAGAAATCATATTAGTCATAGATAACATACACAGCTTTCTGATACATAACTAGCCGGAAACAAGGGCACTCACCGCGAAAGTGAAGCTTCATTTGGGCTGACTATTTGGAACAAATTCCTCATCATCCTCATCATCAGGCTGCGACTCTGCAGCCACTAGCTTGGCCTTCTTGTATCTGCTGGAACTCATCATGATTTCTACCAGTGACATGTTTTTCGGGGACACATAACTGTAAGTACAAGCAAATATGTGTTATCAAGGCCAACAAAATAAAAGCTAAGCTATACAGACAATGCTTCTGCATAACTGTATTTTTTTGGTTAATTTAAGCTTCCCGAGCTACTGACTAGGATTTCAGCCTAGATCTACGCAGTATAACAAGCTAGTACTATCTTCTTGAGCTCAACAAGTTCGTCATTTAAGTCACTAGATCCACACACCTTGGCCATAACCTTATTCATAATACTATTAACTAACAATAGACTTGGTGTGATGGAAAAAGAAAAGTCAAGTGTTTTGCAAATCCAAGTGGATAATAGCCAAAGTTGGGAAAAACATGACCCTTTCACATAAATGTTATCCCAAAGCAATAACACAAACCAGCAGTAACAACACTTACCGAGCTCGGGTCTCGCTCTTTCCACTATCTTTCTGCCCTTTAAGACATGAAAACAAGCAAACAGAAATACTATTAAATCCAATTCACAGGCCATAATTTCATTGGAAGAATCGACAGAAATATTAAAAACTAGATTCATGACAAACACAGAATACAATAACCTTAGCAAGGGATTAAGCACTCAACTTATAAATGACTAGTGGAAAAACAAAATGCAGCGGTAAACTTAAGTTCAGAAAGTGCCATTAAACAACTATAAAAGAAACAAATAAATCATGAAGACTTGAAGTTACCTGTTTGTTTGGAATCTGCATCAGTGTCACTATCATTGTAAGAATTATCAAGCAAAGCTGAATTAATAGATGGTGTTCTGGTGCTGGTATCTGAGTCATTTGTTTCATCCTCATCATCAGAGCTTTCCTCAATGTCCTTAAATAGAGGTGAACCTAATAAGCTCCTCATGGGTTTTGAGCTATTCACAACTTCAGAACCATTCTTCTGAGAGGAATTTCTAACAGTCACTTTAGGTGTACGCTCGCCACTCTTTCTATTAGCGTTAATCACCGAGGTAATGTATTCTGTTACTGCCTTCCCATGGGAAGATTTTACAGTTGAGTCCGGCCTTTGAGCATCTTTAAAAGTGATCTTCAATTTATTGGATTGTGCACTCATTGCTTCACTTACAGGGACTTCAGTGTGGACTTGCACACCAAGGTCTTGGTTCTCATTAAGCTTTGGGAAAGATGCTGAACCTGGTTCACTTGATGGTTGATCAAGCTTCTTTATCTTGTGTACTTGCACCTTTTTGATGTCTTTCGAATTGGTCTGCTTACCATTATTAGAAACCTCACCATCTGCAACAATATTAGACCTGCTCTGGTTTTTGACACTTTCACTTTTTTGAAGACACTCTACATTACAATCAGGACCATCTTTCTCAAATGTTGCTTCCAGGGGTATCCCTATATCTATATGGGATGATCCCATTACAAGCATACCACGCTTGGGCAGATTATTAATGTCCCTACCGTCCTCAACTTTCAAATTCAACCTGCTAAATTGATTTGTCGAATTTGAATTTAACCTTTTACTCTTCCTTGTTGATTTTGATGGACTTTTAACCTTATCAACATAAGAAGCTGAGACTCCATGGTCCTTGTGACCAGCATCATCACTTATCTGTGTTAGAGTGTCCGCCACTAAAGAGCTTTTCTGCTTCTTAGCTTTCTTTGATGATTTCATGTCAACAGCATTTGGCTCCTCAGTCTCAATTTTCTGCAACGAATCTAACACATTTCGGATCCTATTATCTGCTATTTCATCAGTGGCTACATCAATTAAATGATCACCACTCCCAGATATATGAACCTGAGAAATATCCTTCATGGTTTCACCGGAATGTCCAGTACCTAAAGACATTGCTCCAGCATGATCCTCAATTTTTTTGATCTTCTTTGTTCGCTTTAAAGACTTTGTAGGCTTCTCTACTTCAGTCACTGGTGTGCCACTCTCATTATCATTCAATAAAGCAGTGGCCACCAAGGGATTATTTGGCAAGTGGGATGCAGACAACAAGTCCGAATTCCATGTTATTTCACCCAAATAAGAACCTCTCACTGATCCAGCACCTTCAGACACTGAAACATCATTTGTGATGCCACCAGATTTCCTTGTAATAGATGATGCTTCTATTCCAGCTTGATCCTGAGTTTTCCTGGACTTCGTCCTGTCCTTTGAATTTCTTTTAGGTTTTAGAGAATCGTCCTCAAGTGGTGCAGACCCATTACCAAATTGAGAAACATCATGTCTGAGATCATTGGATTGCTGTGATGAAAAGGGAGGATAATTTTCAAGTACTGCATCAGTCAAATCATCAGCAGATGCAGTGATAGGAACTTCAGCAGAAGAAGTATCATTTCTAGGACATCCAGAATGTTCTAAAAGAGCTGGTGTCTGCACTCCAAGTTCAACCTGAGAGTGCCTGGATTTCTTTCTCTTTTTGGTTTTAGGTTCCACAGCTATAGTCTCGAGTGTGGCAGACTGATCATCAGATTTGGAATCAACGTCCTGAAGAAGATTATTGGACAGCTGCGATATAGAAGGAGGCTTTCCTTTTGGACTTGAATCAATCATATCATCGACTCTTGCAGACCTAGGAACCCTGACCGAAGAAAGACTGTTGGCTGAAGGCCCAGAGTGTTCGAGGCCAGATGCTGTTTCCAAGACAACTTGATCAAGTGCTTTCTTGGAACCCTTTCTCTTCTTTGAATTCTTTTTAGGTTCCAGAATGTCTACCTCTAATGTGATAGATCCATTATGATATTCGGAAACCTCATTTTTGAGGAGATTATTGTGCTGCTGGGATAAAGATGGTGGATCCTCTATTGTGTTTGCATCAGTCAAACCATCACCTCTCACAGGAACCTCAACAGAAGAAACAATATGTGAGGGGGCTCCATAATGTTCCGCACCAGATGCTATTTCTGCTCCACCTTGATCTTCAATTTTCTTGGACTTCCTTTTCTTTTTGGAAAACTTTTTAGATTCCGCTACGTCAGACTCAGGTCTGTTAGTTTCAATATCATTCAATGAATTGCCATCTTTCTTCAGAGGACTGGACTGCTGGGATCGAAGTGCTTGACCCACTTTGATTGTTGTGTTACCTAAATGATCCCCTTTGTCCGACTGAGGTACCATGGATGGTGTATTTTCATAGTTCTCGATATCAGATGCTGCTTCTGCTTCAACTCGATCATGCCTTTTCTTGTACTTCTTTACTTTATTTGTAATTATTACAGGTTCCCTTACTTCACACTCCATCATGCCAGACCTATCATCATGCTCACTGTCCTTGAGATTAATAGGATGCTTGGATATATATGGTGGACCCTCCTTCCTCATCAGACCCTTCAAATTATCACTTCTTCCACATGCTTGCGGTCTAACTTGATCATGCGTTTTACTCAACTGATTTGTTTTCTTTGAAGACCTTTTAGATTCAACCATTTCATCCCCAGGTATCACAGTCCTGTTATGATGCTCCAAAACACCGTCTCCAAGGACAGCAGGTTGCTGGACAACTAATGATGGATGTCCTGCTTCATCAGGATGATGATTATCAACTTGAGCTGATCCCGGGTTTCCTGATGATAAGCGAAGTTCAGTTTCTACATTTTGTCTTTCCATGTCACCATTGCCAGTTTGGTCAGCATCATAATCTATTTTGGAACAGCAAAGGCATTAGCACAAAGAGTTACTACAATGCTTTAAATGACTAATTGCAATCTAAATAAAAGAGAGAAAAAAAATTGATGGGAAATTCAAAAGCAAGATGATGTACGTAACTATGGCATAAACTCACATTTGGTGCTTATAACATTGTTCTTTTCCTTAAGTTCCTGCTGTCTGTCTGGGGATGCAAAGTATTGTTCAGAAAATGATATACCAGCAGAAATGCTGCCAGAAGCAAGTGTTGTGTTAGCTTCGCCATCCACATGCCTTCCAAATGTTTCCGTGATTCTTAAACACTCCACATTGGGCTTTTCGATAAGCTTACTCCTAGTAATGATGAGACCATTATGGTAGTCAACATTTTCGCCTTCAACATTGTTGCTTGACCTTCTAACCTCCTCCAGCCTGGTACCATTTTTATCAGAATCGGAATTGACATTTTCAACCAAAGAATTTTCACCTCCCTCTGTTAATGTTTCTCGAAGCCTTTTTGCAGTAGGACCAGATTGCAAAGCTTTACCTGTTGATATCTGATCTTGAATACCAATAATGGAGTCTGGATATTCCTCATTTATGCCCTTTTCACCTTCTCTTGAGAATGTAATCTCTCTTCTAGAGCACTCTTTCAAAGAGTTCAAAGCTACTATGTTTACTCCCGATAGCTTTTCAACAGCATATTCACGTTGAGGTTTCTGCTTTTCTTTCACTGGTTCAGGAAGGTTTGAAATATTTAGTGACAAACTAAGATTGACAAAATCCCTCTGACCTTCATCTTTCCTCCCAGGGTCATTTCCAGGGACAGGTGACAAAACCATGGGATTACTGTCAGCATTATTAGCCTTTCCTATCTGCACATTTGCTGAAATTCCCTTGGGATAATCACGAGAATGAGACTGTGAAACAACAGACTGGTGTTTCATGATTTGATTGCTCTCATCTTGCAGAAGACAAGTATCATCAACATTGGATGATCTTTTGGATGGACCATCAGGTAGAAGATCAACCACATCAGCTGAAGTATTAGCATCTGTGCTCCCAAATCCAATTAGGTTTCCACTATGAGGATTATAATTCTCACTATGTTCATTCGCAGCTGAGGCATCAGCTGATAGAAACCAGCTGTCACAGACACTTCGAAAAGCCTTTACAACAAACATTGAATCCGAAAGGTGATAAAAACTTCCTTTGCGTTTAACCTGGAAACGATATTACACCAGGCAAGTTAACCTTCATGTAGGAATACTATGAACCCAACACTCAACAGAGCACGATACAACAACATACCTTTAATGCAAGTATTTTAATCTCTCCAACATCAGGGAAACACGATGAATGTTCCTGTTGTATCCTCTCTGTATGTGGCCACAAGTACACAGCATAAAAAGGAATAAGAACGTGTGAATGATAGTAATTAGTTAGAAAACGATGCCATAGACAATGATGAACAGAGAAGTCAAACAAGCAAAATTCTATCTGTCAAGCTTTCAGTAGGCACGCGAATTCTAACATTACTCCAGCATCACTAAGATCCTTTTTAAGACGCTAAATAAAATGATAGGAGCTAGCTACATCTGCTTCCAAATTTAAGACAGCCACTCATCTGCTTCACCATTCACCAATCTTTCTCCAGTAATTTTAAACCCAGGACATATGTATAATAGTGCTGCTTCTAGATTGATATTATCACTTTGCATGCGCACAACAAAGCTGAAACAACATACACTACAGAGAAATAGAAAAGAGAAAAAGAAGAGAAGAAAGGTATTCTGAAGCAAAACCAAGAAGAGTGGTAAAAATACATAGTGGAAACTGGAAAAGAATGGTTTCTTACTCTTGAAGTCAGAAACAGTGTCGGTATCGGAGACGATCATGGCGAGGTGAGAATCGAGGCTAGTGTCCACAAAAACGGCGTGGTAGGAGGCGGCGCCACCGCTGTCGGAGGTACAGGGCAGCGTCTCCAATAGTTGGTGGATGGAGCACGCTCGCTAGATTCTCCAGCTGACAGACGTAGAATATAAAAAGAAAGGTGTAGAAGTCAAGATTGCAGAAGGTGCGCAGCAGAACGAAGTTACAATTAGGATTTCGGCGGCGACAGCCCTGGTGCGAAGCGCGGGTGGCGGGTCGGTTCGCGGCTAATCACTCAACCCCCTTAGAAGACTGGGCCTGACCAATGCAGTTAGCCCAGGCCCATACCTAAATTGTATGGATTTAAGTGGGAAAATATCTTTTTTTTATCACTAGTGTTTGGTAAAAGGATCTTTCTTGAATTTATTTTGGAAAGGTTCTCTATTGCCATTATAGTTAGTCAAACAAGTGGTATTAGGTACAAAAAACAAGTTAAGTGACAAACATGGTCAAAAAAACGTAAGAAAAATTGTAAAAGTTTTAACTATCCCCTCAACAGTTAATCCAGTTACATTTTCTGTTAAATTCGTGGAGAAATTTTTTATTTACATCCCAAATGTTAAAGTAAAATTGTTAGGGTTAAAACATTTATGATGTAATTAGATGATTTTTCCATGAATTTAACAAAAAATTAAATAAAATTAACTACTGAAGAAGATAGTTGAAGATTTTACAATAAATTAAGGGGTTTTCTGAAATTTTTTTAAAACCAAGTTGAAAAACTGAGGTCAGCTAACCTAAATTACCCTAAATTTATAAAGAAATGTATTAAGTTGTTTTACTAGGTGATAAATAACATTTGCCGAATGGAGAGCTGCTTCTTTCTCGTAGCGTCTACTTTCAGTTCGTCCAAGCGTGATTTCCGCCGACCGCCGCCGCGTTTGCACCCGCCCACACTCCACACCACCGGCGGCGACTCACAACGCCCCACCGCACCGCGAATCGAGCTGGAGAACAGAAAGATCGGGAACAACGTCATCCCGGCGGGGGTCTTGAATATGGCCAATACCGGCGGTGAGTGAGATTTGCAGGAGGCAGAATTTGTTTCGAAATCGCGTTTTAATTAAACCCTGGTCAATCTTCTACTATTCTCTATGAAATTTGTAAGTCACTCTCTCTCAATGAACACGATTTTAAAGCTGATGTTGAGTAGTTTAATTGATTTCATTTTCTCTTCCTCTGACAGACCTGTCTCAGCAAAGGCAGCGGCTTCCACTTCCCGCCATGCCACTTGCTTAATGTCTGTGGATTTAGGGTTTTAGTCGACTGCCCTTTGGACCTATCAGCTCTTTCCGTCTTCTCCCCGCTTCCTGTTGGTGGTCCTCATGGGGTTATGCCGAATGAAACATCTGATGAACAGCCGCGCCTTAATGCGCCTGTGGAGGTGAATGACTTAATTCTTGCCCAACCTTGCTACAAAACGGTGAATAGTTTGCACCTATGGGACACTTCATTTTTTGATATTGTGTTGATCTCAAGCCCTATGGGCATGCTTGGATTGCCATTTCTTACCAGGAACCAGTTCTTTTCAGCTAAGGTATGTGTTTCTTTGACATGGGTTGTTGTTACCTTTTTTTCAAGGCTTTTGTTGAGTATAATAATATGCTCGTGCTCTTTCTTTTCACCTTGCTAGATATATGCAACTGAAGCAGCCACTAGAATTGGCCAGCTTTTGATGGAGGATCTTGTATCAATGCACATGGAATACAGACATTTTTATGGACCTGATGACGGTAGATTGCCTAAACCAATGAGGGTTGACAACCTTGAAGAGCTTCCTTTACAATTGAGGAACATAATTGCAGGTGAAGCTTATGAGGAGTTGGGTGCTTGGTTACCCTTGTACAGGTAATTATCACTTTTTTGTTCTTATGCTATGGCATTGTTTTCATATACAGATAACCGAGCCGTTGCTTTTTTCAGCATTTCCTGAGGATTTTATTTTTGTTGGAACTTGCTAATACTACAATTCATGAATAAGATAAACATTCATGCAGCTTAAATACAGAAGTTACTCCTTGCAATTTTCTACAAAGGGAGTGTCTTAATTCCAGTTCCATAGGCATTAGAAAATTTTGCGACGATAAATAAAATGAAAAAAGAATTGTCATTTTCTGCTGGAAGAAATTTTGGTTAAGACTAGTGGTTTTTGAATATCTATAATGTGAAGTTTCAGATTCAGAATTAAATATGCTGTGCGCGCGTAGATCAATTTAGACGACAGTAGCATGCCAAGCAAACAAAAAATGATTTGTTTTCATAAGCTTGTCTCTTAGAAGTCCATTATGATTCACATGCAGTTCTTGTGTACTTCACATTTATATTCCTACATTTGATGTACAAGAAGCTGAGAAGCTGGTTTCTCAGTGCAGCTGATGTAAAGGATTGTACAAAGAACATTCACACACTCAAGTATGCAGAAGAAGTCTGCTATAATGGAACCCTGATTATAGAAGCATCCAGCTCTGGTTTGGAAATTGGAAGCTGCAACTGGACAATAGGTTCTCCTAAAGGAAGCTCAAGTTTCATTGGAAGATCTGTTTTTGGTGCAACATATGCCATGAATTTTAATTGGGATACTCTTCAAGGAAGTGATCGAGTGATATATTCAGATTTCTCTGCCTTGGATTCAGAAGACCAGAACGGGAAAAGTAGTTGTGACCTGATTCCTGCAACTACTCGTAGGTAAGATGTTGTAAATCTCATGGTATTCTTAAGTGCACTCCTGTAACTCGCAATTACTATATCTTTTAAAACATTTAATGGGAAAAATATTTTTGTTGATGTTAGTGAGAATAATTTGGATGACATAAGGGGATCTCTACTTTCAGAAGATGTAAATTCAGAAGAACTGGAGAAGCTGACCTTCATATCTTCAGTTGCTATTGACTGTGTTAAATCTGGTAGTTCAGTCTTGGTTCCGATTGGCCAGCTTGGAATTTTTCTGCAGCTTTTAGAGCTTATCTCAGGTTTATTGGAAGTTTCATCTCTGACTGTAAGCCACAATTTCACCAGTTGTTTAACACTCAGATTTGAATGTGTGTGATTATGTGTTATTCCTTTTCATTATCTTTACGGATCCCTTTTGACAAGTAATTATTCACAGGTTCCCGTAAATATCATCTCTTCTATAGGCGTAGAACTTATGGCGTACACAAGAATAATGCCAGAGTGGTTGTGCAAGCAGCAGCAAGGAAAAGTATGCCTACTTTATTTTATTTTTTCAAACTAATAATCACTTGTGACTCTTTCAACTGAGAGAACCTAAGAGTATAACTTTTGACTTCCCTCGTTGCTTTGACAGCTATATTCCACAGAGTCAGTGTCCAAGTATGCCAATCTAATAACAGAGAAGAAGATTAATATATTTCCAGCTGTTCATTCCCCTGAACTACTGTAAGTTATTATAGTTACTATTTGCACATCTGTTCAAGAAACAAGGCGTCTGCTATGGACCATTTGACTGCTTATGATCAACCTAATCTCTTCTTTCTTTTCCTCAGTAAGCTGTGGTTTTGAACAGCTTATGTGTCTGCTTATAATAGAAAACCCACTTATTTAAGTAAAATTCAGACATGTAATTGTTACCTAAGGTTAAGTGTTTGTTGATTAGCTCATTCTTTACTGATGTTATCACCTACTCTCATTTTTTCTCCTCTGTATCTTTTTGGCATATTTGGCTGCAAAATCTTGTGTATTGATGTTGGAAGTTCATGTTACGTGCTTGGACAGATCAAATTGGCAAGAGCCTTGCATTGTATTTTGCCCCCACTTGAGTTTGCGCCTTGGCCCAGTAGTGCATTTACTACGTCGCTGGCGTATGGATGCGAACTCCTTGCTTGTGCTTGAGGTGCTAATCAGCTTTTTAGTTCTTTTTATATCATACAATCATCACAATCAATTTGGAGCTTTTTTGTTTTTTTTGTTACTTTAGAGGCACTTCAATAGAGCTTGTTATTTTGAAAGCATGTCAATTTTGCAGGAAGGCATCGACTCTGACCTTGGTCTCTTGCCTTTCAAGCCGATGGCCATGAAGGTGCTAAAATGCTCATTTCTTTCTGGAATTAGGTAATCCATGATTCTCTTCCATTCCCTTCTTTTTCCTAGATATCAGTGTGCTGTTTCATTGACATTTGGTGCAATATTTCTTTGTTAAGCAAGAAGCGAATGTCAAGCTTTTAGAATTGTTCTTGAATAGTGGATCTTAGACCTGCAGCCACCTTCAAAATATTTCAGGAAACAAAACTTTGGGATTTCATTTGAGAAATTAGTGGCTCATGGTTGCTTAAGTTCTAGAACGTCTTTTGGATTTCCTGTAGGTTGGAACAAGTTCAGCCTTTGCTGAAGCTTTTGCAGCCAAAACAAATTCTGGTATTCTCTAACCTTTCTACATCAACTTTTTGCGTTTTATTCGTTTCATGAATCATTTTATGAATTGAAATACATTCTACTTCCCCCATCACAGTTTCCTGAAGATTTGAGGTGTGAATTCAAAGTTCCAGAAGACTGCACTGTGTTCCACTATTCCGAGAACAAAACATTACGCATTCCAAGCATAGAGAAGAGCATGGATGTTGAGATGTCAACTTCCAGTTTCCACTGGAAAACTTTGAAAACAGAAAGTGTCTCGAGGTTGAACGGTGAACTCAGAATGGAGCACGGAAAACTTCACATAACTTGTGAGAGCCACCCGTCGGAAGCAAGCAGCAGATATTTGTTGCACTGTGGTGCATTGAGTCTGGAAAGTTTACTGAACGAATTGTCAAAAATGGGCATCAAGGGATCCATAGAACCAGCCAGGAACTCGAGACAACCTGAATGTGCCATTGGAACTCTAAACATATGGTATCCTGAGAAAGCGGTCATCCAAGCCGAAGAAACAAGAACACTAGTCACTGCTTCAGATGAGAAGCTCAGTTCCCAGATATTTGAAGCTATTAACATTGTGCTTGATTCCTTCTAGTGGACATGAAAAAATGTCACGCAGCCGCCAGTTTAGATCAGGCATTCACTAGTGCTCATTGCTGAGGTTGGTCTCATCAGCAATTTTT
>JBBYHH010699716.1:0-18109 GCA_038382905.1 Daphne laureola
ATAATTGTGTATACAAATCCTAAAGTTTGTTTCCTCTCTCTTTACTCCATGTATGTTCATAAACACTCTGCATCTTCGTCCTTTCCACCTTCTTCGCCGCCACACTCGCTCAGATCCGATTACCCAAAGGAAAAAGGAAAAAATGGGAATAAGAATCAGATCTATTTTTCAGATCCTGGTTCTTCTTCTTTCTTCGTTCTTCTCTACGCCCAACAGGGAATGATGGAGGAGGAGACGACGAGATGAACTGGTGCTAGTGAGGCCAGCGACCAGGCCAATCCTAGCCAGGAATGCGCAACAGAGGCGAGAAGCAGAGCCGATCCTGGTTCGTCTTCTTGGTGGCGAGCTTCGCGAACCATAGAGGAGGCGATGAGCGAAGCCATGGGTGCATGGATCGCTGGAAAAGGGAGCTCGCCGGTGGATGACAGTGTGAGCTGGGCCAAGGAGACTCACCGGTGTTGGAGCGCGACAGAGCGAGGGATGGAGGAGACCCGACGCGGGATGAAGGTAATGAGGTTGTTCCGTTGAGTTTATCGGCGGTCAAGTGAGGTAATCGGCGGGTCTTTCCCTTCTACTGAGATCTGAGTTCATAACTATAGCTTTGAATGTTTTCTGGTACAAAAATCTGCTCACTTTGATGGTGGATCGAAACTACTCCTCTGATAATTAAAGAACTTTATAATTAAGTTACCTCTGAATTTCTTCTCCCTAACGAATCTGAGAGTCGAATCCAGCCTTGTCTCTCCCAAATCGCACCTCCTTGCTCATCCAAAATCCACTGCTCCAGTTTCAAAGTCAGAATCAAATTCATAATCGGAGTCAAATTCGTATGGTGGCTGAGATCTGAGATCATCGATGACGACGCCGAGTTTGATTCTTCGTTCGAAAGGTAAAAGATCCTTTGTTCTATTCTCGGATTGTTGTGGATCTGTAACTATCTGTTTGAATCGATCAAGATGGACCGAGAAAGTTGGTTTAAAGTTGAGCGATGTTGGATTTGAGAGATGGTGGTGCTCGAAGACAAAGATGTGGAATTTAGATGTGAAACTCTAGGACATAAATGAGAAATTTCAGATAAATTGAGGAGAAAAATTAAAATTTGATTAAGGAAATTTTCGTCATTTCTCATCAACTAACAGTCAATTTAACAGTTCACTAACGAAATGATTTCAATTGAGATAAAAACCAAAATTAAAGGATTAAATAAGATAAATTCTTAAAAAATATCAAAATAGAATAATTCTGAAAGACAATGGACTAAAATTAGAGTTTTCCCGTTAAAGTTATTAACCCGATAATTTAACAATAATTTTAACGGAGTTAGGTTTGATGGAGAAAATTCTATTTTCACTAAAATTTATAGGAGTTTCTTAAAGTTTATGAAAACCGGATGATCTTGCTACATTCATGCTTAATTTTTCTGAAAAACTTATGGTACGCATTTGTATAACTTTTATAAAGTAGTGCTTTAATTTTCTTTCCAAAAGTAAAGGGAAA
Source organism: Daphne laureola (assembly GCA_038382905.1). Taxonomy (NCBI): domain Eukaryota; kingdom Viridiplantae; phylum Streptophyta; class Magnoliopsida; order Malvales; family Thymelaeaceae; genus Daphne; species Daphne laureola. The sequence continues at coordinate 1,498 of JBBYHH010699716.1, forward strand.
ATATAGAAAATTACTAGGAAAAACATTGGAAACAAAAATAGTAGAGTAAGCTACAAAAGTTACGGAGATTTACTAAAACCTTGAGTTTATTATCCTCTTAAAAATATATAGAAATTTATGACCGTTTCAGCAGTCAATTTGACCGTTATACATTTAGGATTAACACTAACTCTTTTCTACCACTTTCAACCTAACAAATCTACCTAATCTTTTCAACCCTTCCAAGTTCAACCCTATTTACTACGAGTTATTATATTAATCGTATATTAATCACCTAGATGATTTATCACCTATTAGTCCAACAACCCATCCAAACTCATTCTATTATATATTTATTTAATTATCCTTACTTATAACTTCCTATTTAAATTTATAAAAAAAGATATTAAAGTTTTTTCCTTATTAGATGACCTCCTACCATCCGACCGACCTGTTGTCGCTGCCGCTACCCAACATCACCACTATCCTCCCTAGCTCGCCACCGACCTCCGGTGCTCCACCAACAACACCCTCCTCAGCCTGACAACGACTTCAGCCTCTTGCAGCAGCCCTAATTATACATCTAGTTAGAATTTTATTAGTGTAGTTAACCCGAAATTTGCTAACGATCAAACTAAAGGACAAAGAGTCTAGGGGTTTCTGTAGAGTTTCAAAAGTAAATGAGGTAAGCCGAAGGTTTCTCAAAACCGCGTGGGTTTCTTTAGTTATACTCAAAATATTAATGAATCCAGCTCCAGCTCCTGCCCAGTACGCCGCCACTGCCAGCGGCCGACGGCCATTCCTCTTCCTCCTCTTCTCGCGACTCGCCTCTCTCTCTTCGCAACTCCACTCATCCGGCACGGCGGTGCTACCTATCCACGAAGGTTTCTTATTGCTACCGTTTATCAGTGAATTGACCAATTACACTGTAAATTTGCCTTTGGTTTTTTCCCTTGCCAGTATTTGTCTGCTGTATTGTCTTCAGAATGAGTGATTTATAGATTCTCTTGTAACTTTATCATGTGACTATTCAACAAAAGGCAGAGTCCATTGTCCTTGTTGTGGGAGTTCAACTTTTAAGGAATTTGATTAGAGGCGTCTGTAGCATTAAATCTTTGTTTGAAGTTATACAGGTCTTTTTAACCAACTAGTTTAGTTTTTTATCATCAGTGAGCTTATATTCGAAAATAAGGGAGATTTTGTGCTGGAATTGAGTGTTGAAGCAGCTCTGCTTAGCGCTTCTTTTTCTATATTTTTTGTTTTTGTTTGTTCTAGTGTCCATATTTAGTGCTACGTTATTTTCTGTAGAACTTGATGTTCCCACCATTCCAAATGTGTTGTCAATTTTCTAAAATGAGTTTGTCCCAAGACAATTGGCCTATTTGACGTTTTGTTACTTATATTACCCATTGTACCACTTATACCAATTTGTCCATTTCTGCTCATTGAAAGTTAAAGAAAAGAATCAGCAGCAGGCAGTGGCAATATTGAGGGAGTAAGCTAAGGGCAATCCCACCATCTTCGTCTCTGTAGATACGGGCATACAGTAGGTTTATGCTCTTTTGTAGCTCAAGGATAATTTTGGAAGTTTAGTTACGGAGTAAATGACAAGACGATCTTAATCTTTACGGAAAAAAAAAAAGTGAAAGTGACAACACGTTTGGGATGGAGGGAGTACTACTTTTACATGATTCGCTTTAGAACTTGATACTACTTTAAAACGTGATATTTATTTTTGCGAAGAGCTAGTGAATCGCGTTTAGACATAGATGCTCCAATTTTTTCGTGAACACTAAACCGTTTTTCATTTTAGGTCTTTCCTGGTTCAGGGCCATTGCTGGAGATCAGGGCTTGTGATAGTTGGTGCCCTTTGCTTTTCTAAGTAAACATTCTTACTACTATTGTTATTAGTTTGCTTTTCGACTAACAAGGTAGCTCTGTCAAGCTCTATGGTAATTGAGTACATTGTGCAATAGTTTCGCTCAGTTATTTTGTTGCTTGATAAGATTTTTGATGTTTGAGGTCACATCTATGATTCTTACAACTAAATATTGTTATTGTGTTTTGTTCTTATATAAAATCAGAGATGATGAAGCATTAATCATACCAGTAATGGATCAGTGCTGCTTACTTTTGAGCAGCCTTATATATTTGTATCAAGATTGACTGATTGTTCCTTTTTAAGCATCTTAAGTTTTGGCATGCCAGTAGTCTGGCTTGTAAATGTGACAATAATTACATCAAATATACAAAGTTTATGCCAAAAGCTTAGGATGGTATATGATAGCCAAATAGATACAAGATCTCTTGGATTTGTGACGCTCTTCTGTTTGAGAGTTGATATTTTGCTTTGTGTGCTTATTTTTTTGCTCCACAGTAATCACTCAGGTTGTTTTTTCTTTGTTTCTTTTGGCATTGGCTTACTGAAACAGATTTTTGCTTAAAAAAAAGAAAAACTTTATTTACATCCTAGACACATGAGGAAAGAATAGGCAACTCGAGAACGTTTCTTTCTGTCTTCAGATTATCTACTTTTTTGCTCTAGGAGGTAATTATGCTGCTGGCTTATTTAGAATCAGATGCATTCTTTTAGCTTTCTGTTTTACTGAATTCTTGGATGCTAGATTTGAACTTATGTTGGTTAATTATGTTATAGGATATGCCTCTAGAGTTTCATGTGTCTTGGGTATACCATACCAATTTCTTGGTATAGACTTTGTACCATGTTAGCATTAAAGTGTGACTTAATTTTCCATTTTTTTCAAGCTTTCCCCCCTATAATCTTGTTTTACTAATAATTTCTCAGGAATTTATATTCGTCATTTCAAATTACGTTTATTTCTTGCCCACATAACACCAAAATTTTAATTCATTTTTGAAAAATGCAGCCATCTAATATTGCAGTAGGCTCTACTGCATGTTAAAGATATGTCGTTTACAATGATGCTAGCTAGGAGGGAAATTATGTTTACTTTATGCCATCTGCTTCATCTCATTTTGTAGTCGGAAAAGGCTTTCGATGTCCCAAACCAGAAATTCATAACTAAGGATTGGAAGAAAACTGTTGATTTACCAGGCAGCCAATCTATGCTACATTTTCTTCATACATGTCTCAAGGAACTTGTTTCTGACGGGAATTTACAGAAAGCATACAGAGCATTTTCTCAAATCAAGCACCATGCTGATTTTGATGGCTACTACAATGTTGTTGAACAATCTATCACTTCTCTTATCATGTGTTGTACCACAAGTAAAATGTTTCCGGAGGGTAAGCAGCTTCATGCCCAGATTGTAGTTTTGGGTTTGGAGCATCATCTGCATTTGGTTCCTAAGCTTGTTAATTATTACTCTGCATTTAACTTCATGCAAGATGCTCATGCTGTTGCTGAGACTTCCAACAGTTTGCACCCTTTACCCTGGAATTTGCTTATCTCCAGTTATGTCAGGATAGGATCCTTTGAGGAGGCCCTGTGTTCCTATAAACAAATGGTTAACAGGGGGATTATACCAGATAATTTTACATACCCATCAGTTTTGAAGGCATGTGGTGAGAAATTGGATATTCCCTTTGGGAGGATAATTCATAATGCCATCAATAATAGTGGCCAAGAATGGAGCTTTCACGTCCAGAACGCTTTGATATCTATGTATGGGAAATCTGGTGAGGTAGATGTTGCTCGTGATTTGTTTGATAAAATGCCAGAGAGAGATTCTGTATCCTGGAATACAATGATAAGTGTTTATGCTTCCAAGAGAATGTGGCTGAAAGCTGTTGAGCTTTTTTATAAAATGCAACAAGAAGGTTTTCGGGTTAATATTATTACTTTGAACACTGTAGCTGGAGGACACATACAGGCAGGCAAATTCATGGAGGCACTGCAGTTGCTTTCTCAGATGAGAACCAAGGGGGCATATCTGGATTCAGTGGCAATGATGATCGGTCTGGTAGCATGCTCCCACATTGGTGCCATTCGACAAGGTAAAGAGATACATGGTGCTGCAATCGGTGCTAATTTTTTTAGGTTTGAAAACATCAGAAATGCACTAATTACCATGTATTCTAGATCCAAAGATCTTGCATCAGCATTTATTCTGTTTCAGTCAATTGATGCTAAAAGCATAATTACTTGGAATTCAATGCTTTCTGGCTGTAACCGCATGGATAGGTATGAGGAGGCCTCCATCCTATTCCGAAAGATGTTACTTTCTGGAGTTGAACCTAATTATGTTACAATAGCTAGTATTCTGCCTCTTTGTGCTAGATTGGCAAATTTGCATCATGGCAGAGAGTTCCACTGCTACATCATACGGCGTAAACATTTCAAGGATCATTTGTTGATTTGGAATTCACTTGTTGACATGTATGCTAGATCAGGAAAGGTTTCAGGTTTCAGGTTTCAGCAGCTAAACGTGTCTTTGATTCGATGCACAAAAGGGATAAAGTGACTTATACTTCATTGATTTCTGGATATGGGATGCAAGGTAAAGGACAAATTGCGATGAAACTATTTGAAGAGATGCTGGAGCTTCAGATCAGACCAGACCACATAACTATGGTGGCAGTTCTGTCAGCTTGTAGCCAGTCTGGGTTAGTAATTAAAGGTGAAATGTGGTTCCAGAATATGAAAAAAGTGTTTAAAATAGACCCGCGTTTAGAGCACTTCTCTTGCATGGTAGATCTTTATGGGAGGGCTGGTTTGTTGAGTAAAGCATTGGAAACCATTGCAGAAATGCCTTTTAAACCTACGGCTTCAATGTGGGCCATTCTATTGAGTGCCTGCCATATCCATGGAAATGTCGATAAAGATATAGGGGAATGGGCTGCCAAAAACTTGTTGGAAATGAGATCTGAGAATTCTGGTTACTATGTGCTGATTGCTAACATGTATGCTTCTATTGGTAACTGGGACAAACTAGCAGAAGTGAGAACTTGCATGAGGGACTTGGGTGTAAGAAAAGCTCCAGGCTGTACTTGGATCGATGTGGGCTCTGGCTTTACCCCCTTTGTCGTGGGGGACACGTCAAACCCCTTAATGTGGGAGATTTATGAAATGTTGGATTTCTTGACTGAGTTGATGAAGGATGAGAGCCACATTTTCAGGGAACAAATAAGTGCAGATGATGAATTCCTTCAGGGATCATCATGCTGATACATATTTTTGGAAGAAAATTGTTGTTGTTTATAACGTTCTTAACCAAGATTTGCTGAGGTTATTACATGTATTCTCTTTACCTTGCTCAGTTGGCTGATGAGCATATTCTGATATGTTTTCTATATTGCGGATTCACGACTAACAAAGACTATCAGGACCTCCATTTGTTAGCCAAAGGAAATCTTCTACCAGCCAGAAACAGGTATGATATTGGATCTTATCCTGAGTTAGCATTTTTGGTTTTGCTTTTGCTTTTCTTGTTTCTTTCGGAGAATAACTTCTTTAATTGATGGGCTGTGTCTTGGGAAGAGAAAGGGTTTTTACAGGGTACTCTGTAATATACTCCCTCCGCCCCCAAATAAATGGTGCATTTCTTTTAACACTTAAATTAAGAAATGAAAGGAAAAAATCTTTTTGGTAAAAGTAAAAAATATCCCAAGGTTCTAACACTGGTTGAATGTTAGAGGATTAGGATTGAATGTTAGGGGTATTTGAGTAAAAAAGATGGGTCAAAGTTTCTAAAAATATGAAATGCACCAATTTGACATCTCAAAAAGTAATAGTACGCACTATTTATTTAGGGACGGATGGAGTATTATGGTTAATCTTATATTGGCTTTACTTGCATGGAGATTGTTTTTACAATCTAATTGATCTGTCATATATTCTTACTTTTCCACAGCTTTCGGAGTTACTGATGGAATGCACATACCAATACACTGATTAGCAACTACAAACACGTTTCTTGCAAGCTGAAATAGACTGTTAAAAATGCTTCTGATACTGCCGAAACCTCTGCCCATCAGCATCTTCGACATGCAGAATATTAGAATGTCATGTTTATCCCAAACTTTCAGTGGTGTTTTACTTGAGCGGAATTAATTTTGGCGTTTCGCAGGAGAAGCCGACTCGTGGGAAGGATTGGCTCAATGTTGATGCCTACAGTACTTCTGTGAGGTTATTCATTTCAATGAGAATGGCACTAAGTTAAGTTGTGGTTATGCAGCAATCAGGTTCCCCGAAAGTTTCCCAGGTTTCTGCTTGATGTATAAGAGAATTTTGGGAAAATGTGGCAAGTCACTAAAAAGGACACTTTTGTGCGGCAAATAATGTGTTAGTAGGTGAATATATGGTAATTAATAAATTTTGGAAATTAAGGATGATGTGATAATGTAAGGAGATTTTTTAGGTCAATATGCAGGTTGGTTCTGATTTTCAATTTTGTAAATCTGCAGATCACCGAACCCATCCGCATGTAGATATTGACACACTTTTATTCTATTTGAGAACAAAACTGCACTAGTTTCTCTACCCTTAAAGTGCAAGTTATAGCTTCCGTCGACAACAAATCGGCGACTAGGTAAAAGCGTAACCACTCCTGCGGTACAATCACGAGCTGCACGCAACTGAGTCAGCTTTATCTAATTGTGGATGGCAATTGATAACCACTAAAAAAAAATCATATAATCGCGATTAGCGGTCGTGAATATAATCTATTCACAGTTAATCCACACCATTGCCATCCTTATATCTACCTTAGAACTCCAAGCTCTGGCTCAACATCAACAGCGATTCAACAACGCTCCTTCAATCTCAATTACATGGTAGTCCATCTATGTCATCTACTTTCATGAAGATGACATAGAACCTTGTTATATTTGGATTTTAATCAAATAGAACAATGTTGTTGAACTATTGATATACCTAACCCACATAAATTTTTTACATCCCTAACCTACATCAATATTTCAATTTAGTATCAAAATTAAAGTCTCTACCGGAGAAGGGTTAGACCAAAGTATCAGGATCTGTTGCTTAAGATAAATATTCTGTGCCAGAAACTACAAACTAAACGAAAGTACAAGTTAACATAAACTCATGGAATAGTAGTTTTTTTAGTTCATAATAAGACAACACAAGCCCATGTCCATATCAATTACTAACAGAAAAGCCTGTTTCATGGTTGCACATCAGTCAAAGCCTCTGCATAACTGACCACAACCCAAGAGACCCATCACGCCGACTATGACTTCTCTTTATAGCACACTTTGGAATTTAGATTAAGAGCTTCTCGATAGCATCCTGCAAATAAACATTATAGTAGTAATTATAGTAAGAATAAGTTATATAAGCAATTACAAATTATCCAGACATAATTTAAATGCAACAATTTCAGAAAACACATACCTTGAGCTGTTGTATTTGAGATTTCAATTGACTACCCTCATTTGATGTCACTGAACAGGAAATTACAGGTCTTGTGACTCCACAAGCTCTACCAAGTTGCTCCTTTGAAGGAACAAATACGTACGGGACATTCTGTTGAATAACAATGAACAAACTCTCATTAAACAGCATGCTCATTAACCAAATGTCATCGAACGTTATGTTAATATTAGGTTCCTCTACTACGAAACAACATGATGGCAAATATTGCTAGCATATCAATCAACACAGATTGCAGCAACACATGTCTGATATTTTACACATTAAAACTCTTCAAAACGATTAAAAAAAGCAACCATACAAAAGGACCTAAGAACCAACTTCCTTTGGACCCTTGATGAATTTGAGCAGAAAATTACACAATTTTTTTCAAACAAGACTCGTGCACAGGGTTCAGCATGCCAATGCATAGCTTCCAAAGAAGCAATCACTCACATTAAACAATATGTCACTACTTCCAAAAGGAAAAAGGAAAAAGAACTCATATAGGATGTTAAACAACTTAAACTAATAGGCTGTGTTACATTTACCTGATATCTAAAATCATCAAATACTAAACCTAAGTATAAGCCATGTTCCATGATGCATGTTAATTATTCTTTTGTAAGAAGGTTGTGACAAAAAAGGCATCAAGCATAGACCTTTGACACTATACAAAAAAATTAAGTGTTAACTAATTTTAGACAATTAATTAACATTTTAAATTCACCCCACTGACCCATCATAGTTGGAATTAAGCTGAAGAATGATGGTGATGGTGATGGTGATGGTGATGGTGATGGTGATGGTGATGGTGATGATGATGATGATGATGACTAAATCTAAGCAAAGCTTTCTAAAACACCTCTCCTATTCCAAGAATCAAACAAACATAAAGTAATAATTCGTTTTCCTGCACCGCCTAGTCTTTATGATTTTCAATGGTTAATAGCCATACATTCAAAATGACAACACAATCTTCATCAACCTATCAACAAATAATAGCCATACATTAAGTTGTTGCTACAGCTTGACATAACTCAATAATAGAGGAAATCATAAATATTTGAAATTAATATGTGAGACAAGCTTCAAAATCATGTTCCCTGCTAGAAAACATGACCTTTTTCCCATAATGCTGCAAAATGAACTCAGTATAAAGGAATTAAACATCTTTTCAGTTTTGAGATTAGTTTCACTAGTCACAAATTGCTTCATTAAACCTTGGAGACTTTTCGCAACAGAAAACCTCTTTTAGCAACTACTACATTATTGTAACAAAAGTTAGAGGTCTTGTTTAGGACCAATAGGTTAATTAGTGTATGCTGGATTCACGAAAGTATATTGGGAATTTGTTAACAAATTAGTGTCAACTGAATGGAGGCATTATTCATGGAAACGATCCTAATTAGCAAGGACTAAGGCTAGCTTATTGATGGAGGCACTATTTACACGAACCATCCACTCAGAAGTTCTTAACTGTATGCTCAACTATGGCAATTAATGAAGCAACCTAATGAAGCTTCAAGGTAAAACGCGACAAAAAAATGAACCGAGCTGATCAAGTACCTTGTCCTCAGCTAGAAGCGGGAGATGGAGCAAAATCTCAAGAGGCTCAGTGTCAGCAGCCATCACAACAAACTCGGATATACCTCTGTTCAACGTCTTAGTTGCTGAAATTCAACCAAATCAACCCCAACACCAAAAACAAAGCAACCGGCATCAGAAATCAACAACATAATTGGGGGAAAAAATAAAGAATAACAACAACGAAAGAGCAAGTGAAACATATGAAACAAACACACCAAAAATCAAGTCAAACTGCGACAACAAGTCATGAAATTGGCAAGACCGAGTCCTACCTTCATTGGCACCCTTCTTAAGCTGCTTATAGTTAGCAGCTTGCTGGACAAGATCGAGTATTGTGATTGTCAGCTGCTTGTCGGCGAGCGGGTAGGCTTTAGGGTTCACTGCTTCTCCAGTCTGTAAAGATTTCCAGCGACCAAACAGATGAAATCAATCACAGCGGTTAATCACAACAAACATAAAGATGATGAATTAGTTGATCATATGAATTATTGAGAGACTGATAATACCATTTTTCCAGGGGTTAAGATTGGAGGCGAAGATTAGGGTTTAAGAGCTCCTATACCAACGCAGAATTACATGGGAAAGATACAAAGAGATTTTATATCTCAGGCACACATTGTCCTCTGGCTTGCGGCGACTAAAACCTTATGGAAAAAGGACAAATATGGCCTCAGGTTATGGTTGGAGGAGTATATTCTACCCAAGTTACAAAATTAGGCAAAATGGCCGGTGTAAGACAGGGGTGAAAGTTGAACAAACAGCTCGAGTTCGGCTCGGACTCGACTCGATTAAAAGTTCGTTCGTTCCAGCTCGTTTATATCATTTTTAAGCTAAATTTGAACAAACTTTTAACCTCGATACATTTATCAAGCCTAACATGAACAACTTAATGCTTGGCTCGACTCGATTTTATCCCAACTTTTTCTATTGATATTCGTGAATAGCTCGAGCTCAATTTGACCTCGATTGATTTAAAATTTGTTCGAACTCGTTCATATTATTTTCAAGCTAAGCCTGAACGAACACAATTTCAGACTCGATATAATTTTCAAACCTAACATGAACAACCTAATACTCAGTTTGTCTCGACTCGACTCGTTTTCAGCCCTAGTGTAGTGTAGGTTGGAGAGTGTGATGGCTATATTGCTGTTTGTTTGTTTGATTGATTTCTATATGGGAAATTATCAATATTATTATTAATGATATTGTATCTTCAAAAAAATTATCAACATTATCATTAATTTTACATTTGAGCTTAGAACTATATAATAGTCTACAATACAAATGAATAAAACTAATAGTCACCAAGAAACAATTATGTAAATGTAGTAGACTTTATTCAAATTAATATGTAATCTTTAGTAAATTGAAAAAAAAATCACCCAAACTTTTTAAAAATATTACAAAGACCCGTGAATTCCAACCCGCCCCACCTATCGACTAACCCAGCACAAGTGACCCACTCCCACCCTCACCTCACCTCGTAGGCGGCCGCTCGACCAACCCACCGCTGCCCTAACCCCGTTCATCAAGCCTCGTCAATAGTAGTGGAGGTCGATGTTGGGGGGAATTGCTGGACGTGGATAGCTAGGTCCACACAACGATTTACAGTCCAACCGGTTATTTTCTTAAAGCAAGCTATTATTATTTATTATATAGAATTATCATGAAATAATCTAAATATAAAATAATATCGCATATTTTTTTAATACTAAAATACTAATATTTTAAAATAGGAATTAGTCATTTTATAAGATGGAAAATAATATTCTATATTTTAATTAACTATGTAAATGAAAATAATTATTTTTTATGTTTATATTATGTTTACAAACTTTTCAAAAGATATTATGAGAAAATATAAAAAGTTTAAGGTGTTAAATATGAATTTAGAAATAAATGTGGAATAAATTAAAATTAGTGATAAAAATTAGAGAGTTTATGAAAATTTTCTTTAAAATGAAAAATAAAAAAGTGAATCACCAATTTTTTTGTTCACGGATTCTTTCGGTTTTGATCTGTTCTTGACCAAGGTACCTCAAACCCAAAAAACGGACTTTTTCTCTAATGGGCTCGCAATCTGACCGATCTGATTTTCAAAAGAGTGTTGGGTGGGGCTGATGCAAGAGAAGTTTGGATTTTTTTTTTGCCAAAATGTACATTAGTATCCTGAATTTTAATGACTCGGAAATTTCAGGATCTGAACTATTTTTTTGGTAGAATGATACCCTGAACTATTGGAATTGGGTAGATAGGGGTTTGGGCTCAGTTGACTCGATTGAACCCAGACCCTTATCTACCCGATTCCAATAGTTCAGAGTACCATTCTGCCCAAAAAATAGTTCAGGCCCTGAAGTTCCCGAGTGAATAAAGTTCGGGGGACTAATATGCATGTCGGCCCTTTTTTTTTTTTAAACATGTTTGGAAATTCAGTCCTAGTTTTTAAATTTATAAATAATTAGAAGTTAAATTAAATAATGAAATTTTCAGGAAAACAATTCTATAATTTATTGACAAATGTTTTATCAAGTTTCCAATTTTTTTTGTTTATTTTCACATTGTTTTGAAACTTTTGTAGTACTAATGTTTTAATATTAGTATCGAAGATTTTAAAGAGAATTGTTTTACATATTTTTACATTATATATTTAAAATAATTATTTTTTATCAGTATATAATTATTAATTATAATATGCTAGGATTATTTAAAATTATTATAATTTTATTATTGATAATAATTACCTATAAAGTAAGATATAAACTTAGGATTTTGTTTAACATATTTTAGAAACTAGATAGTTAAATTTCAGTATTTCCTTATATCCTTACGTTATCAATAAATGGAGGTATATTTACAACAAGATGATACTTTAAATTCATTTTCACAATCAACTTTTATTGAGGTATAAAATTACAACGAAATATATACTGTATCGTTTAAAAACAATAGGATGAAATTATATAATTTTATTACTTCAGTCAATTCTCTAACACCGGTGGGAGAGTTGTCCCTCGAAAAGGCCCAATAAAACTCGGTTCAAGTAAAATTGGAAAAAAAATGCTGTTCAAAAAAAAAAATCTCCCTGACAACGTCGTCGTCTAGGGCTTGCAACTGGTCGTCTGCCGGCGAAGTTGTCCTCCACTGGTGTATGTGTCTCTGTCTTTTCTGGCCCTCCCAGCCACCATATCGTCATGTTCACACTGTTTCTGTTGCACAACTTCCCCCTGTTACCTCGATTTTGGGTTTGTTAGGGTCAAATCGTCGTTGTCGCTTACGATCTGGTATTGGTCACGTTCGTCGGAGAAGTCCTCCTTCAATGACAAGCATGGCTCAGTCTCTTCAAACACCACATCCTGCTTTTGTTCCATTAATCAGCTCTGATTCGCCTTTGACAGGGGCGTCGTCTCCTTCTTTCTGCCAGTGATACGTGTGTGTTGCATGTGTGAGTCTTCCTCCCCTGGTGGATGTGTTTTGTTGGCTGGGTCTTCATGGTACTATAGTCCATAATTGGAGCATGGTTGTTTGGTTAGGTTGTAGGGTTGATTGGTGCTCGCTGATCTGATCTGCTATGTGTTGTGATTGTGGTTTGCTCATGAGTTGTGTCAGCTTTAACATTCAAGGCATCCATCGGTGACTCTCCATGCATTGCGATGGGTGATGCAGGTGTCGAAACCAGGGCTATTATTTCTAATTAAGACTAGGAAGTCGGTTGTTGATGGATCGCGTGCTTTGTCGTTTGGGTTTTTCGACAGTGGCGTCGTCTGAAGGCCGCAAACGTGGCTTGGCTTTTCTCTGGCAATGCGGTTGGGATGTGGTCTTGCTATCTTCATTGGATTACCATGTAGATGTTCAGGTAACTATGAATGGGTCTATATGGAGGTTTACAGGTTTTTATGGCCATCCAAAGGTGGCTCGACGAGTAGAGTCGTAGCTGTTGTTGCGCTCTCTTACTAGGGTACCTTCTTTTCCTTGGCTGGTGGTGGGAGATTTCAATGAAGTGTTGTGGGTTTATGAAAAGCGAGGAGGGCGACCGCATCGTCAGTCTCAGATGCATGCGTTTCAGACAACTCTGTTTGATGTTGGATTAGATGACTTAGTATACTCTAGCACGCCTTTCACCTGGGAGCATGATGTGTCAGGAGGAGGCTTTGTGCGTGAACGTCTTGACACTTGTTTGCGAATACATTTTCTTGAGGATGAGTTTGCACGTTCAGGGGGCAATGTTTTCTCTGATGTGGATCTTGCACAACCGAAAGTGTTGTCGGATGAGTTGTTTGGTTTGTTAGATAAAGAGGAAACTTTTTGAAGTCAGCGAGCAAGACATATTTTGATCCGAGAGGGGGACCGAAACGCTAAGTTTTTCCATCAGTCGACAACTACTCATCGGCAGTGGAACTCTATTGCTCGGATACATGGTCCTGAGGCCAAGTTGTTTATGAATCCAATGGATATTGAGAGGGATCTTCGCTTCTTTGAGAACCTATATACGATAGATGGTGTAGCGAGACATGATGAGGTCTTTCAGACGAATGATTTTTTGCGGATTGGTACATGTAATAATGTGCTCGTTTGGGATGATCAGTGGTTACATGAGCCAAATACTACTCTGTTACTATTCTGTTATCGTCGTTTACCAATCTTCGTGTCTAAGATTTAATTGATCAAGCTTCTATGACTTGAAAGGTGCAAGATGTTAAAGCTTTATTCCATCCGGATGATGCCTCCATCATTCAAGGGATTCCGCTTAATCCTCGTTCACAACAGAATATTTTTACTTGAGACATGGTTGACTCTGGCATTTTCTTGGTGAAGTCTACGTATTATCTTTGTTACACTATTCTTTATAAGTAGGATCCGTGTGTTGCAAATGATTTTTGGAGTTGGTTGTGGAAGCAGAAGCTGCCTCCGCGCATTCACGTTCACTTTTGACGTGCTTGTGGCGACCTTTTAACCACAAGGGATGATTTACCATCACAGGGTGCGAAGGTAGATCCTATCTGCCCGGTTTGTGCCAACCGAAATCTATTTTTCATTTGCTGTGAAAATGTCATTTATCCACAGCTTTATGGAATAAGGTTGGTGTGAATCTCTCTATGTTTGACGAGACTTCTGATAATTGGTGGCTACGTGTTTGAGAGCTTTTTGGTAAGGATGAGCCTTTGTTTCTCCGTCTTGTTGTTGTTGTTTGGTTTATTTGGAGTAACAAAAACTTGAATGTTTTTTAGAAGAGATGTCACATGCCAACTGCTTTAGCTTTTGAAGATTGAGACGTGTGCCTGGTTGCTTGGTGCATGACAAAATCCTCCCTGGTGGTGCATGTGGCTGCTCTGCAGCGTCCCCCACCGAGTTGGTGATTAAAATAAATATAGATGGTGCTCTTAAAAAGGAAGATAAACTTGCAGTAGTAGGGATGGTAGCGTGGGATCATACGAGAGCTTTGTTGGAGGCTTCATCGCTGGGATTTCGTTTTGCAACCTCTAACTCTGATCCTTTGTACGTTGAAGCAACAATAATTTTATGGGATATGTGTGAAGCTCAGCGTTGGGGTTGGTTGTTTGTGGTGATCGAATTCGACTATCAAGTGTTGGTGAAAGAGCTTAGTGCTGGTACAACACCCTGTCGTTTCACTTCAATACATTAGTTGACAATGCTCTTTATTTGCAATCCTCCTTTTTTTTTCTTCTTCTTCATGGTTTTTATCTCACAACTTTGTAATGTCATAGCTCATTCTGTAGCTTGCCATTACCTTTCTTATGTTAGCCGTTCTACTTGCATGGATCTATCTCTAGACTGGTTGTGTAATGCTTTAACATAATTAATGAAATTTTCTTCTCGTTAAAGAAAAAAAGATATACTATATCGAGTGCAATTTACCCGATAAAAGTAAGTTGGATTTAAGTTTGGTGTAAGCCAATGACTAGTTAGACTTAACTAAACCGATCCAAATTCCAAATCCTCACCAAGGTTGATGTTGACCCTTACCTTTGTTCCTTACATAAACCCCATTAAGTATCCATTCTGACATTTTGCTTTGGTTCTGTTCTGTTTTTCTTCTTTTTTAGTGAAGTATGCCACTTCCCACTTCAGATGTGATGTGAGTATATGAATTATGAAGCCCATTCCATTGTGGTCCCTAGGTTTATTTGTTTATCTATTTCTTGAAGTCCAAGATAGAATTAAACGGCAACCGTTTTGGTGTCCTGGGAACACAGAAAACAAACACTACTGCTTCTTCATCAATCTCCAAATGCTGATGAAATGAAACCACCGCACTGAAACCAGTCCTCAGAGATCCAACGTTCGGAGAATCTCCTTCTCAGAGATCCAAATCCAACAATGCAAGATCCGCCGAGCTTAAACCCGGATCCGGTACCTGGAAATGGGGCTCCGCCGGCTCCATTCCGGAACTCCCACCACCGGCGGGCGCACTCCGAGGTCCAATTCCGGCTGCCGGAAGATCTCGATCTCGTCTCCGACCCGCTTGAAGGGCTCGGATCCGAGGATGACCTTTTCTGTACGTACATGGATGTGGAGAAGTTCGGATCCAAGCCGAGTGAGGGTGTTTCCGGCGCCAAGCCCGAGGATTCTGGCGGGTCGGGCTCCAGCGAGAGGAATGGAGCTCAACGGAAGCACCGGTACAGCAACTCGGCTGATGGGTTCTCAATGATGGATTCGATAGAG
This sequence comes from Daphne laureola, assembly GCA_038382905.1. NCBI lineage: Eukaryota > Viridiplantae > Streptophyta > Magnoliopsida > Malvales > Thymelaeaceae > Daphne > Daphne laureola. The sequence goes on from JBBYHH010699716.1 coordinate 17,106, forward strand.
GCCAAGAAAGCTATGGCGCCTGATAAGCTTGCTGAACTCTGGTCGCTTGATCCGAAGAGAGCTAAAAGGTTTGTTAATTGGTTTACTTTTCACTTGTTTTCACAAATTGGGTTTTATAGATTGGATCAATATTTGGCTTTGAAAGGGATAGTAGTAGGTCCTTATGTGTTTCTTGCTTGCGCTTGTTACCCCACAGATTCAGATTGTGCATTGATTTTGGCAAGTTCTTTTATATAGATGATCTGAGTTTTCTATGCCTCTACAGCTGTTATTGGCAATGTTTCTTCTAGATGCGTGCCTTAGTCTTGTATGATGGAACGTTGAGCTCGAGAATTGATGCCTCTTAGTGAAACGGCTTTGTTTTTAAACTTGCTGGGGGGAATTTCTTCAGTTTTTTATTATGCTCCTTTGTCAGCTGTGAATTTGTAACATATTGATGACATAGTTGTACGTTTACGATCTAAACTAAGTGGTACTATAGTAGCTGGCAATTTTGGGTGAGCTACCTAAGGCTATGGGTTAGAAGTTTTCTGCTTTCTCCCTTGCTGTAATGGGGATATCTGAGGCTTTTGTTTTCTTCAGTTTCACAATGATAGAGTAACTCGTGTTTGACAACCTTCTTGCCATGGATTATAAGAGTTACCATATACATCAGCTTGTAATTTATCCATCAACTTTTTGTGAATAAACTAATCCTGTTTGGATTTTGATATTTTACATCCCAAGGCCCAGTTAGCCTGAAAAGGATGTGTTCTCTACTATGATAGTTTTTCGAATCGAAAAGAAACTGTAACTGGAGCACGGAAATGCAGCAAGTCCGGCAATCAGTTTAAATATGGTTCAAGGCTTTTCTGCATGTACATGGTCGCGAACCTATCACATTTTACATGACACTTTTCACAGATTATATTAATTGATTCACTCACTTTTGTTTCTTTTTCTTTTCTGTTAATGTTTGTTACTAGTAGTATAATCCCCTGTTCCCCTCCCTAACAAGAATATTC
>JBBYHH010699827.1:0-41447 GCA_038382905.1 Daphne laureola
GTTGAAAACTTCTGTTGATGATTCTCTTAGTTTTCTAGATTTCAGATGTATAAAAGATGACATCTATGATCTAACCATGTCTTCACCATGCAAGAAAACTTTTTGCCAAAAACTGGAAATTGTGTCACAACTAGGGACATTGGACTGGTTTCCTTGTATTTTGGACCAGCTAAATGTTATAAACTCCCCATGCTTGTTACTTCATGTGTATTACTTCCTATGTGACCGGGCATGGATATTAACGAATATTGTTTAACTTGAAGGTAACAAAGTAAAGTAGATATATAAGATGAAAGTAATTATTTTAGTGGGAAGAGAAATAGAGTGTAACAAGATACAGTTGTCTAGAAATAGTTTTCAGAGAAGGGAACGTATCACAATTTAAAAAGGAAAACGTATCGCTTTTGTCCAGGTGGAGAAAGTATACTTTAAGGGCCGTTTTGAAAGAATTTTCGTCTCCTTTTTCAATTTCTGCTCATGATTGTTTGAGTGTGTACCTTGTTTCTAAGGATGGAAAACATGAGTTTCTAAATTTTGAGAGCTCATGTGCTAAGGAGTAACATCTAAACAATTTTTTTGCAAGTCAGCACATGAGTTTCAAAGTTTAGTAAACAGTTTTAACCATAGAAACAAGTTATACACTCAAACATCTATTTAAGGAAACTTAAAAAACAAAAATTGAAAGTTTTTCAAAACTAAACGCCTCTAGTATTTATGTGCATGGATATGAAGAACTGATTAGGCAGTTATTCTAAAATGAAAATGAATTTATTCAAAGTTGATACGCTCAATGTGGTATCCTTTAATATGAATCCAAGTGCAGTGTTGATGTTAGCATAGGATAAAGTTGACGCTAACGAATGCATCTTTGTTGTTATCTGGGCTGATGTGATCTTACATGTCCTCATTCTGGAACCGCCTAAATTTTTGGGCCTTCTACAATTTCACAAAACCTCCAGCAAGAAGAATCTGATATTGGTTTAGGTGGAGGAAATGGACTGTTGACACTTGGCCTGGGATTATTAGCTACTGCATTGGCAGCAGCTTATGTCACACGGCTTGCAAAGGTAATAGCACTGAAATGTTGTCAGTTTTAAGTCACAGATAATCTTGATGGTGCTAGCTTCATCAAGGCTGCTAACATTATCTACTTGTCAAAATCTGTGCTTACTGATGACGAAGATATGTTCCTTGTTGTGGTTGTAAACAATGCAGGATGCTGTCAAAGATATTGATTAGAGATCAGATGAGGCGTTTGTGTTTGTCTTCGAGTATAGTTGAACAAGTGTAGTAGAATCGGGAATGGTCAGTGTAAATTACTTAAGTAAATCCAAATGTATAATTTAACCACCCCTAGTAGTATAATAAAGCAAGCTTCTTTAACCGTTTATTATCTGTGTTGCTGTTATCTTATTCTTGGCACCCCCCGGTGCTCAAAATTATTGCTTCAACCCCCCACCCCACATGCATGTCACCGCTTCACAGGTGTGCAATTCCTATTGCATTGCCACGCCATGCTATTTGGACATTCATTCCTTTTGACACTTGTCCTCACGCCATACCACCCTTTCTCTGATGCTAGCTGCTTTTGAATTTCAAGATAAACAGAGCTGAGAGCTAGCTGTCTTATAATATATACTACTACTACTACTACCCATGTATATACCTTGCTAACAAACCAGATCAGATCAGTTTCCCAAATCAACAATGCAGTGGTCACCTCAACATGCCGCCAATGCTTATCTGCAAACACTTGCCATGGTAACTATAGGGGATTCATGAATTACATCCCAAAAGTTTAACACTTGTAAATATTGATCTGTGTTGACATTATATTCCTTGCAGGTGAAGTTACAGGAAACTGATGTTACAAATCATAGAATGGTGGAGCCAAAATGCATGGAGCTGATATCAGCAGTGGCAGCAGCACGTCAAGCCAAGCATATGGAGATCACAACTATGCAAGGCATTACTCCCTTCACCGTCGCGCTCGCTGTTGCTGCTAAGCACACCAGCGGCCAACTTCTCAGCTGCATCAACCTAGCCGATGATGACGCTGAACACACCACCACAGCCATGGAAACACATGCTGCTGAGTTTGCGACTCTATGCGAAAACGTAACGTTCCTGCATGGAACAAGCAGAGCGAAGGAGATGTTGAGACAGCTCAAGGATGTGGAATTCTTGGCCATCGACTGCAAGCTCCAACATTAGATCGGATCATTGCTGAGAAGTGTGGACTTCAGTTTAAATGGATGGACGGTGGTGGCTTATAATGTGGGTTATAATGTTGATGGCTCAAGTAGTACTGGCTCATTGTTGTCTCAGGCGTTATATAGAGATGATCAAGGAATCAGGTGGATTCCATCCCTGACTTTGCCTATTGGTGAAGGAGTTGAGTTGATAAGATATGGCGCCTCCGCCTCCAAATCCCGGCGACGTAATAGATTCTTCGTCACAGATGAGGATAATTAGTAGATTGACTCTCTTTCCTTTTAGGTTAATGTTTCCAACAAACTGTATGTTCTGTTCACTCGGTTGTTTGTACTTCAATTAGTGTTGATCGAGTAATCTTTTTTTTTTTGATATAATAGGGTTGGGGGTTGGAGATACCAACTTAAATTCAAGATCTTTACAAATGTTCTCAGGAATTGGATCAATTACTTAGAACATGTTGATCGAGTAATTTTATTGCACAAAACTTGGGAGAGAATAGAAGTATGTGAATCTTGATCATTAACTCAAGGGATAAGGCTTAACTAGGATAAAGTAAGATCCGAATAAATTTTATTTTATTTTTCTAAAAAGGAATGTTACCATTCAATATCAGACGACTCGAAAAATGACAAAAGTAGATATTGAGCCCTGTACAAATTAATAACTAATGACTCGTTCTATGCAATGATGAACATAACAAAACTAACGAGTCAAATAACTTAAGATTCCACCAGTTCTAAAAAATAGAGGAATCACGGCTAATTCAAATTTACCCTAAATAAGTACTTGTAAGCACTAAATTCTGGAGTTTTTTTTGGTTATCTATCGAATTCTAAAATCAAGTATACAGTAACAATTAAATAGTATTTCATCTGTCTTAGTAAAATTCATACATTTTTTTTTTTTTTTTTGATATCCCAGTAAAATAGATACGTTTTAATTTTAAGAAATTTTTATACATCAATTTTACCTTATTATCTTTCACTTGTTTCTTTATTTAAGATAATTATTTTTATCTTATATATCTATTTTATTTTCTTATGCTTAAATTAATAATATTTTTTTTATTTTTATGATCATTTAAATGTATCATATTTACTGAAACATGGGATAGGATGGAGCAGATAGATACTTTATCGTAATGGGTCATAGTGCATTTGAGGAATTATGATGACAGTGTGATCACCAAACGGACGGCCAGGTTAACAGGTCTAAAGCCCAAAACAAGGTATGAACAAGATACCGGGCCCTTAATGGGCCGATGGCCACAAAATATCTTAGCCCTCGACAAAAATAAACCGTGATTTGCTCTCTATAAATCAATGGATCGGGAAAAAGGTGCTGTAAGTGGCGCTGCATTGAAACCCTATAGCTCTCGACAGAGCCACAATCACCGAACAATATCTCACTGCCTCTCACGTCAGAACTTGCGGCTACGGCCAGTCCCGGCGTTTCTCAATACACACCGCACTCGCAAACCCTAACTAAATTTTTGTTCCCTCGTCATTCGATGGCAGAAGAGGAGATTGTTGCGGTCGAGTCGACCCCAGTGCCGTTGGATAACAAGCGGAAGCTTGAGGATGTTGAGCCTGCAGCCCCGGAACGTGATGGCCTGCCGGAAAACGCTGAAGCGGAGCCCGAAGTGGACGGTGGCGACGCAGCGCTTGAGCCGTCTGCGCTGAAGCGGCCGAGACTTGAAGATAACACCTCTAATGGCATAGGTAATCTCGATATATTTTGTTATGTTTTGAGGTATGGGGGAGATCTTATTCGATATGTTTTATTTTCCGTGATCTAGTAATGATGTCCGCGACATTACAAAATCACAGAATAGATCGTCTTACAATGTGAAATTTCCCTCAATTTGTTCTTTGAGTGGATATTTGCTGTTAATTTGCGTAAATCTTATTGAACCAGCTGAGTATTGCGTTTCTTGATGCCTTTTGTTCAATTTTATTTATCTTGACATTTCGTTGTGAGTTCAAAGTTTTCCTGAACATAACAGCTGATGAAAATGTATTCAATCCGGAGAAGGCAAACGAACCTGAGGAGGCTGGGGGAGAGGAAGCACGTGAGGAAAAAGATGACCAAATTCAGGTAGCTAATGGTGAAGCTCCATCGGCCATAGCTTCGGATGCTGCTGAAGCAGGTCCCGTTGAAGCTGCTTCATCTGAAGCTGAGCAGCTGGTAACTGGTGCTGAGGAGGATGGCAATGGGAAGCAACAGGATACACAGAAGTTAGAGGATGATAACAATGAGAAGTATGAGGTGGATGATAACAAGACACCTGCAGAAGAGGAAACTAATCACATTTCTGAACAGGCTGCTCAGCAGGAGGTGGATGATGGTGCAACCATTACCCGGAAGATGGATGTTCCAAATGCTAAGGTTTGTTCCCGACTTTGCCTCACCATCAACATTGTCAGTGTTCATCAATATCATAATTAACTAGCTTCTAAAGCCCAAGTAGTTGAATTTTGGATAAGGTGGTCATTGGTTGAGTGCAGGTTGGGGTTCTAATCGGAAAGGCGGGTGATACGATAAGATATCTGCAATACAATTCAGGGGCGAAAATTCAGATTATGAGGGATGCTGAGGCTGATCGGGATGCTCCAGCTAGACCAGTAGAGATAATTGGCACTTTAAGTAGCATATCCAAGGCTGAAAAGCTTATACAGGCTGTTATAGCAGAGGTTGTTCGCAAATTTACAAGTGTTTAACCATTACATTTGTATTTTAGTATGTCCTTCATAATCTTTTTTAAATTATGTTTTTACAGGCTGATGCTGGGGGTTCTCCCTCCCTTGTTGCTAGAGGCATTACTGCATCACAGACTGTTGGGGCTGTAGAGCAGATTGAGATCCAAGTCCCGAATGAGAAGGTATTGCTCTGCTTACAAGTTTCACCGGTCAGATTTTATTTGTCTAGCTTGACATGCCTCAGAAAAGCATCTCCTGCTGCAGGTGGGTCTAATAATTGGCAGAGGTGGGGAGACTATTAAGGGATTACAGACTAAAACAGGAGCACGCATCCAGGTATTTTATAATGTCTGCACTTGTCTGCATTGATGTTCTTTGGGATGGATGTTGATATACTGAAGTATCTTCAGTTAATTCCACAACACCTTCCAGAAGGTGATGGTTCCAAAGAAAGGGTTGTACGTGTAACTGGTGATAAAAGGCAGATAGATATGGCCAAAGAGATGATAAAGGATGTCATGAGTCAGGTTTGTTTTTTCCTTGAATAAATTTTGCACTAAGGACTACAATAACCTGCATTTATGATTTGTATCTTATTCATATTTTGCACTCTAAAGTAATCATTATTTATTATCAAACACATGTACCCAACTTACCTTGCCCTTTCCAAACCCCCATTCTAATACCCACCCAATCTTGAAGTGCTGGTTGTGTCCTATTCGGCCACAGTTTCCTTTTATTTTAGTTAGGTACTGCTGTCTTGTCTTTTACCCCTTTTGGGCTCGCCTTCTAATCTTGGTGTCAAACATCGTAGTTGTTTTGAGTTGATAACTCATGGATGTCAAGGATTCTCGTAGAACACATTAAGGTGTTTTGTCTTCTGCTGTTCTTCAATTATTTTTGGATTGATTTAGATTTTTTAAGATGCTAACACTTCTTGTGGTGTCATTTTAATGGGGATGGCATTTGTGTAACCAGCTAGGTTTTCCTGAGCAGGACTTGAGTTTAGGACTTAAATTTTTGCATGTTTTTGGGTTGCCAAGTTTATTGGTTTCAGTTTCTGGACCTTCAGCATGGCTCCTTTAATCTATAGCTGCATTGCCATGCTTGTACCTAAGGCAGATTTACAAAGGTTTCAATTATTGTACTTAGTTTCTAAAAGTTGTTATTCCTGGTTGCCTTTGCAAAGTTATGTGTATGCTGGTAAATTATGTACTGGGGCTCTCCATTTTTTTCGTAATTCAAATTCTTCCCAGATGGCTTGAACGCTTTCTGAACAGCAATTGATTGTTTACATACTCTCTGCTAAGTCTACTTCCTTTTTGTTTAACTTGGCAGTATGCTGCATTCTAATTTCTGTATATTGTGCTGGTACTTTTTGTAAAAAAAAAACTTTAAACTATTCTTGGATCTTGACAGTTTTTAGACATAGTTAGGCTTGCTATTCTTGAGGCTAAATCAGAAGCTCACATTGTGCTTGTCAAGGATGATTTGATGTTCCAACTTTTTAAGTGGTTTGTGTGCAAGTGGCTCAACATAATTCTGAAGGTTCTTTTTCTTGCTCGGTTTAGGTCAAGATACTGAGATATAGGTATAGTTTGCTTTATACATGCATGTCTGGATTGCACTGACTGGTAAAGGTTGCCATTGTAGTGTTTTACATATCCTAACTGAACTAAGCACTCTGATCAGATGTCTGAAACCTTGTCAATGCTATGAACTATGATGCTGTATGGTGAAGAGTTTGTCTCTATGTCAATGTTCCAGTGGCTTATGTCAGGGGTGATGATGGATTGGATGATATTGTGATATTTCTGCAGATGTATCAGTTTAGAAAGTCGATTGCAAAGTACTTTGTTGGATTGTTGTGAGTTTCTATGCTGCTGCTTGATAGGAGTTTTTTGCGAGCCCTAGTATCGTATTCGATACACTTATCCAGTATGGTCTAACTGGTCCTGAAGAATATAACTGGTATGAGGGCTGACCAAATAGCATAAAGAACCTGAATGGCCTTGCTAGGATCATGAATGCTATTAGGAGGATAATAACTTCAGTCAACGATGTCGGTTCCAATGCTTTATTCATGTTGAAGGTGCCAATTTCGAATTGGTTGGCTTTAAAAATGCAGATTTGGCTATTGCCTTCCCATGGTGTCAGCATTGCTTTCTTGGTGTAGCAATAGACAACTACTAGTCCCTTCATCCACTGACGAGAGGTATCTGGCATTTTATCTCGCAATCACAAGATGTAAATGGTTGGTAAGATTGCTTTGAGATTTACAAGTTAAGAATCATAGTATAGTGGGCATATATTTCATGTGCCCAGATGTTGTGTATGAATAATGTAGTCGGAGAAAGCATCACTCTTCAAGTCCTCATGTTTGAAATTTTTATTCAATCAGTATCCTCCCTGAACCTGTATTTTGGTACAATGACAAGTCAATCAGAAGAATGTGTTTTGCATGGAGAGACAGCATAGATATGACAAGTGTGTTGTTACTTTTGTGTATGCTATCTTACTAGGTGGCCTCAGGGGACATGGAATCTGGCATGGGATGTAGCTTAAGATCTGCAGCTGAGATATATTTGTCTATTGGTTGCCAGTTGTTGGAGTATTGGTTGTACCTCTTTAAGCATCTCTGCTTTTCAGTTAGAATACCTAGATTGATATGACAGCTTCTTGCCCTCCATTTCCATGCAAAATATATCTATAGAAGGGTTATCTACTGTTCGATTTCCCCCCCCCCCTTTTTCAAAGAAATTTTGAATGTTCTTCTTGGAAGTTTTTGAGTCATGCATTATATCTTCATGCTACTATATTGGCCTTAGTGAACTCTTTGTTAGCCTTTACTAATGTGTCATGCACTGTTATTCCAGTTTTGGTGTATTATAAATCTCACTGACAATGAGATCCATTGCAGTTTTGACTTATTCTTTATGATAATAGAGCATTAGATTGTGTGTGGCATGTCTTGTTGTAGTTTTTGTTTTTTTCATTTAATTTAAGTAATCCGAGCTGCACTTTACTGACTGAAGTTATTGCTGTTCCTGTTTAAGTAATCACTTTTAACTTGTGCCTTTTGTCTCCTGTAATTAAACCTTGTGGACCTTTGAACTTCATGCTAAACACGTTTTCTTGTTTGTTTGGTAGAATGTGAGGCCGTCCTCTTTCAGCGGGGGCTTCAATCAACAAGGTTATCGACCTCGTGGACCAACTGGTACACCTCAGTGGGGCCCGCGGGGTCATAATCAACAAATGCCTTATGATTATCATCATCACGGGCCATACGCATCTCAAAGCACGCACTATCAACAGTCGAATTATGGTGGCTATCCCTCGTCGATGCCCCCAAGAAGTGGCTTTCCTTCTGGCTGGGAGCAAAGGCCACCTCATGGCATGCATGGGCCACAATCTAGTGGTTATGATTATTATGGGAGGCCAGGTTCTGGGGCTCACTCAACAACGGGTCATGGTCCTGGGCCCTCACCAACTCCTGCAATCGGTCCACCAGCTTCCCAGTCTAATTATTATGGGCATCCTCGTGGTCCAGATTACATGCACCAGCCTCCTTATGCTCCAGGAGGTCTGCAGCATTATGGACCTGGGTACGAAGAACAGAAGTATGATAATCATGCTCCAGTGCCTAATCCATATGGAGCACACGGTGCTTCCCAGCAAGGTTATGCGCAGGTTGGTTCTCAACCTGGTTACGGACAGCAGCAGTATGGTAAGCCAACACCATATGGTATGACATCCCAAGGACCTCCTGTGCAACCATATGGCCCTCCAGCAACTAGTCACCCTGGAGAGGTGCCGCCCTACCAGGGACCAGCAGCAGCAACACAGTCATATGGCACACATGCACCACCTCCACAGCAATACCCATACGCATCAGGTGCACCAATGCAGCAGTCATATCCCCCTTATGCTGCTGCACCACCCACTGATGGATATGGGCAGCAACCTTCCGCCTCAGGCCCAGCGTATCAGCAAGGTAGCCAGCAGGTTCCCAACTATAGTCAGCCTATTGGTCAGCAGGCCCCTGGCTATGTGCAAGCTGCTCCAGCCGGTGGCTATGCCTCATACCCATCCCAAGGATACACAGAGCAACTGGCTTCTAACAATGCAGGCTATGGATATCAAGGAGCTCCAGATCCAAGTTATAGCGGTGCTCCAGCTGCATATACTGCACCGGCTGGCCAACCTACATATCCTCAACCAGCAGCAGCCCAACCTGCTTATGATCAATCTTACCAGCAGTCAGGTGGTTATGCAGCCGCCACACAGGGTGCTGCACCAGTTACTTACGGGTAAGTCTGTGATCACAGCCTAGAGAACTGCTAGAATTGAGTTACAATGCATGCCTTCACATCCTATAGAGTTAGATGCTGAGTATTGTGTAGCTGCTGTCTCCTGCGTTCCTTATTCTGTCCTTGAGCGTAGTATTGTATGCGACTGTATCTTATATTTCTTGGATGCTAACAATCTAATTAGTAGCAAATCATGCTTGTATTCGATTTTTGGGTCAGTAATTTGTTCTTTGTTCGATCTCATTCCACGTTGTTACACTTCCTAGTCTGTAAATTTGGTGCATAGCAGCATAGGGATGCCAAAATGCAAGATCTGAAAAACTTGTCTAATTTTGAAGTCGATTCGATGTGATTTGATTTAAGAAGTCAATTATTGGTGATGTATTCATTCGAAAATGAGATGCTGAACTTGAAAGGTCTAGAATGAAAAAAACTCTAGCAATATTCCTATTCATTTTTAAAAAAAAATATTAGAAGTATGTTTAGGAAAAGAATAGTCTTCGTTGGACTTGGACTTCATTATGAACTCTTCATCATTAAGTAGTACTTTAATCCCAATTATGTTGGGGTGGTGAGGTGGTATGAAGTTTATAGTGTTAAGTAATTGTCTTCTTATGAAAGAATAATAATGAGATGTTGAAATCTTAACTTTTCTTTTCCACTTGCACAAAAAATATCATAACATAAATATGATTTGTGATAATCGTTATCTTTATGTCCCATTATAAGTTTTAGGTTGTAAATTAAATTTTAACTAAATCAAGTTCATTACACATTGTTCCGTGGCCATTTTTTTTGTATTCATGTTTTATTATAACAATATGATCAATAGAAGCGCATTAAAATCCCTTAACTTCTTTCAAGTTACCTTATTGTTGACTAAAGTAGTTCGTATTGTTGACTAAATTAGTACTAAAACTGTAAATAAATAAGTGATGGGGTATAGATGTTGCACTTAACGGGGCTTTAAATAATATCCTCATTTTTACCATATTGGACCTACCACATCTAGATGTAGGTTGTCTGTTCAATTGCCTTCAGAGTTCACCCTTGCCAATGTTCATTGCTACTACTTCAGAATTCACCCTTGCCAATGTTCATTGCTACTACATGACTACTATTTATGCCACTAGTATACATATTTATGCCAATGTGCATATGCGGTTACCCTCTTTGGTTTTTTAGCACATGTAACTTCATAACAGACAGAGAAGGCAAAGAAGAGAATTAAACCAAATACTAAATCTTGACACATCGTAATTCAAGCTCCGATTCTCTTGTGAAAGACAAACATCAGATCCTGCGCAGCCAAATCAAGTAAAGCACAGCAATTCTTAGGAAGGAAGGACTTTTCCTCTTCTTTGTTTCTGTTGGGAGGTGGGGTATGCAGGTTGAGCAAACCATCCTCATCACAAGTATTTGGGTGAAGCCTGAAAGCATAGTCTACGTAACCTAAGAACTGCCATTGCTTGATACAGCTGGCTAATGGGGAGTGCATAACATAAGTATGGGAGCAACAGATACCCTAAGGTTCTTCATCCACAAGAATGGTTGAGTCATTGCCAATCCCGACATCCAACAAGGAAGCCATGTCATCATCGAGTTTCGTTGGTATGGGTGAACCCTGCAAATAGAGGGCGAAAGGTGATTTCTCTGAAGGATATGATGAAATACACCAGCAACAGAGAGTAGCAATATTTTATGCATCAAACTGTATCTTCGCTATGTTTTCAAGTCCCCACTTAAGACATTATCAAATTGTACTTTAAATACTAGCTTAAGATCTAAGGGCACAAAAGATTTAACGTCAAGGGTTGTCAAATCCCCATCCCCATCCATGCAATAATAACAAAATAGCAATACCTAAACACAGATCTGGTTACAAGAACCAGTAATGTCGTCAGGGACCCTTAATGTCATTGAACAACCTATATATGCATGCTGGATTCGACAATTTCACCCGTCTCTGAAAAAAAATAATGTTTCCCTTATAGGCAAGTCCCTGAAATAATGTTACATTTTCTCTTTCTTTAGAGAAACTTTGCCATACTTATTTTACCTGATTAGAGTCCAAATCCTCTTGGCCCATTCAAATAAAAAGTTGACATGTGTCCCTATTACCCCACATATTCCTACTACCCCACGTTTACAATTTTTCACTAATCCAAGTAATTTTCTTTACCAACACTTCCCCAACTCATGGAATAATAATTTTAAATATTTACTTTTCATCAGTTGTCTAACTTTAATATTTAGTCTCAAAATAGTACTACTACTTTTTTACTTGTTTTACCTTTCAGGTTAAAACAAATTTACCATTTTGATGTGATTATTGTGAATAATTGATTTTATTACATTTTTTTTTGCCAATCTTTTTTAATATTTGACTATATCTATGAGTCGGAAATAACACAACGATTTTGATACTACATGTCCAAATTTACCGCTGTGTTGTTTTTGTCTCATAGATATAAGTTACCTAGTCAAATATTAAAAAACATTGGCCGAAAAAAAATGTAAAACCAATTATAATCATATAAAACCGGTAAATTTGTTTTAATCTGAGAGGAGACAGACTTAAACTTAAAACAAGTAAAAACATATTTTGAGACTAAATATTAAAGCTAGACAACTGATGTCAACTTTTTACTAGTGATGGATGGATGGGGTAGAGGATTTGGACTCACCTGATTTTTGTTACCTTTTTAACACCGATTTACATAATCATCTCAGTTTATTACCCCCACTTCAACTTTTACCTCAATCTTCATGCCCATAGAAATGATACATCCTTTTTCAGGGACAGAGAGAGTAATGAATAATCACAAGGAAAACAAGTAAGAGTATATCACAAACCTCTTCCTGGAGGAACAAGTTCAGCTTCAGAGCTTTGAGCTTAAAGAAACTTTCACACAGTATCTTCAACCTGCCAATCTAAGAGACATATTTCCTGTCAGTGAATTTCCCATTAACTTCAAACCAGAAACCTGTTTTGGTACGCACCGTAGTTGTAGCTGGCAACTTTTTTGTCAATGGGAGCTTCTCCCCAATGGAAGGCCCCACACATTTCAAAGTAATTGCTGCACTGTTACTTGCAATTGTTAAATGAATTCTGAAGCATTCATAATAAATTAACAGAGAAACACTACGATTCTTACACAGCAGTCCCGAAGCCATTTTTTGGGGGCCTGATGCTCCAGCCACAGCCCTTTCATCCTCAATCCCATAAAATTTCTTCAGCTCAACAAACCTGCACAGCTTTAAGATCATTAATGAAAATCTGTCATAACATTCACAGTTAAATTTAGCACATAACAGTGAGGAAATCAATAGTAAATTTCAGCTTATGCAATTAATAGAAAACCGCCCATGCTAATTGTCTCAAACTGCTAAAGCTAAGCATAAATGTAGTTATCACACGTAAGCCTCAAGCCATTGGCTGGAAGAAAAAAAAATGCCTGTTAAAGATATAAGCAGGAACAAGATTGTAACTTTACAGAATACCAGCAACTGACATTGTTTGAAAATGAGCTTAGCAGTGTCTGGCTAAAGCCCAAAGTTCACACCAATGAGATAAATACCGCGTTAAAGTTACTGGAAAATGGAAATAAGATCACTTTTTTCAGTACCCCTTCCAGTTGTTTTATAAGGGTTAAGGATAGGGTGTCACAAAAGTTTACTATGTGTATTATTTTCATGAAAACTAACTTCAAGTTGCATTTACCTTGCATCCAGCTCGGAAATATTGGCTTGATTACCTTGCAACTTAGACATGACCAAGCGAACGTACCTGTCAGTCATTTTAACATTTTTTTTTAGGTGCTGAGATGGTTTAGCAGGAACTTAAGGTAGAAAAGCAGTAGAATAAAGAGCAAAAGAAATCCGTTGGCAACTGCACCCTAGTGCCTTTAACAGGAATGCATACATTTCATCCGAACCCCACACCTGGTCAGATTGCTTTGTGATTTTTTACTGTTGCTTTCTAGGCCTGGATTTTGTTTATAACACTAACACCTGATGGTGAATTCTTTTCTAGTCAGACTGCTAAATCATGTAAGCTCCTCATTTAGATGTCATGCCTTATTCGCAAGTGCTATGATAATTAAAATAGGACCTTTGTACCAAGCACCATTGTAATCATATGTATGCCATTCCACTGGACAATCAGAATTTCTCTCATTAATTGGCTAAGGGTTGCTTTCGTAAGAATCGCACAAAAGGTTTTAATATCATTTTGGAAAAATAAAATACTCCTATAAACCAGATCAGGGGAAGGGAACAAAAAAAAGTATAAGACATTACAGCAATCCAAAACAGAGAGAGAGAGAGAGAGTACATGATAAGTATTATAAAATTCAGGAAAAAAAAAGTTATTTGAATTCAGGAGACAGGATTATACCGTATCTCAGACTCTTTCCTTTCACGAGCGCTTATCTAAAACATTGCATGATGAAGTGTATCAATTCACAAGGAAAAGGTGCAAGTACATGCCCATTGTTTACTTTAAAAGTTTACCTCGCTCCCATTAAGGATTTCAACTTTTGACAAACGTGCAACCAAGATGAATCTTGGCACACCAATTTTTCCAGAATAAACTATTGGATTGTCTGAAAGCCGGATATCCTGTTGTGCATTTAAAGTAAACACAAGCAGCTCAAGTCAGAGAATCACAGAACACTGCGTAGATATCAGTACACTTGCATGTACACCCATGTTTGGCATTCACCTGAATGTAGTTATATTTTTACTCTTAATATCACTATTGCTGTAAACATACTGATTAAGATACGTACGTTACTGCATGTTCATAGTCATAATGGTAGATAACAGTACATTGGAAAATTTGCTCGGAGACAAATTGGATACATAGGGTAATACAAGAAGCACAATAACATATATGTTCGATACATACGATAATGCAAGAAGCACAATAACGTATATGATTGACCATGACTCTTTCTTTACATGCATCATCTATCACAATTAGATATGCAAAGAGAAAAAAAGACTACTGAATGAACATTTTATGCTACTGCATCCCAGAAAAAGGAACTCAAGTTAGAATATTGTAAAAGACTATTCTCGCAAATTGTATGCGTACAATAAACTTACAATCAGTTTAGGGAACAAGTTAAGTGAATCAACTGAAGTGAGATCGCCAATGTTATTGCCGCCTGAATGTCAAACAATCTACACATCAGAAGGAATGATAATAACAAGCCTAACTAAACAAACGAGGTGCATAATTTACCCAGTAGAAGAGAACGCAAATTTTCAAATGGCAAGTTTCCCGTTTGACATGAGTCCTGGATGTCAAGTGGCTCATGTAAATTATCACCAGGGTAATAAATGGAGGTGAGCTTGTTGTTGTTCAGATAAAGCTGCTCCAAACTGTAGGGCAGTGGCAATGCAGGAGAAGTATACAAAAAAGCACTAACGAAAAAGATAAGGCGAGGATGCTGAAGAAGTTCTGGGCATCTTCCTTACCTTTTCAGCTGAGAAAGCTTCACAACTTCACCCCATTCAGATATTAAATTATTGTCCAAGTTCAGAAGCCGCAAAGTGTCTAATCCTTCAATATTAGATGATAATGACAACTGGAGAATTGGGGGGGAAAAAAAAGTTAAAACATTTCGGAAAAATCTAAAAAAATTAAGCAAGAGTTTTGAGAGAGAAAAAAATGATACTCCTAAAATAGATAACTTTTATGACAAAACTGGGTGTTCATCTCTCTTATATCCATTAGAGAAGCCTCTTAAGTCATAAATCCCAATGTTACACAAGAAACATGTTAATTTCGGAATATCAAACTTATGTTGCAACATGACTATCACAACTACCTCAACTCATTGTTGTCAAAATGTTATTTTCATTTATAAAAGGATTTCGAGAAATTTTGAAATTTCAAGTTTTCCCTTTTTTTACGGTTTCTATACTTTTCCTCTTGCACTTCCCAAAATAAAAAATTACTTCCTTCGTTCAACTTTCTATGCAGCATACACTATTCATGAATTAATTTATGATTTTCTATCTTCAACATTTTTACATCCAAATTGAAGAAAGAATGATACAACTTATAGTTGAAAACATGCAGATTCTAGATATATTTTTTTCTAACATCTAACAAATACTCCATTTTAAGAAAACTTAAGTCAAACAACAACCCAAAAGTCAATTGTATCATAGAGTTTGAAATGGAGGTAGTATTTCTCAGTATGGTTCTCAAAAGAACACAACCAAAACGCAATTGGAAAAAGTGATGATGCTTTGAAAATTTAACTTCTAATTCACACACCAAAAGCTTGTGTTACAAAAAACACCAATGTAACAGTTAGCCTTTCGTTCTTTTACAAAATCTATAGTGTAAATATGACCACCACAGTTAACTGATATTCCATATTTCATGAAGCTGAGTTTGCGGTTGGAATTAAGAAGCACTATTGCGACAGTGATCATATGATGCTGGCAGAAAGGTAGAGCCACATACATCAAATAAAATTTATCAAAGCACTATTTATCAAACCAGTACCTCAATTTTGCTTATGCCGTTCGCCATCAGGTGTAATTCCTCAATAGCTGGTAATGAATGTGCAAGCACTTCTACCTGTAGTTAGAAAAATATTTCCTGAGCTTCCCAGTATCTCTAACTTAAAGTGCCCTAGCATTTTGCTTAAAATGATTCTCACCAAATCACTCAAAAATCTTAAATTACAGTCTCCAATGTGAAAATGCAAAGGCCACATGAAGCATAAGTCATCGATAGGTCTCCAAACCATGTTGCAGAAATTACACTCTTCAAGAAAAATTCTGCTTACCTCGGACCAACTTATTCCAGTATTATTCAGAACTAAAACACAGATTCCTTGTAGCTGTGCCAACCCACAAATATCATGCATCATCAGGTTACTAGACAGATTGAGGGCCACAAGATTTGGTAATTGCTCACAAATCATGCTAACATCCTGCAAAGGAAACTTGATTACAAACAGAAAAAATAGAATCTATAATGACCTAATCTACCTGTAAACAAGGAAGTAAAGAATGCAACACTCAGAATTTTTAAGTAGGCAGCAATGGAGCTATCTTTTAGACCGGGCAACACAGGGCTACTTCCCAACTTTTGAGGGATCTTTTAAGAAAAATTTTATTTACTCTCAGACATCTTATCCCTAAATGCAAAATGAGAATTAAGACCAAGATACAGAGAGTGCGTTCTCTCAGAAGCTAATGTCGAGATGGATTTTCATCCATAGACTCAGATTGCTAAAGATGAGATATTAATTACGAGTAATTGATAAAAAAAAATACAATAGTGTATGAAGAATACGCAACAACATTGTCAATTTAGTTTCTCATAAAAACATAGTAATACAGTACTTATTAGGATGGCCTGAAAAAGGCATCAAACTTTAGCATATAGTACATCTATTGAAAAACATCAGCTGTAATCAGGATCAGCTATATATATCTGATGGAACATCAATTTCGCATAGCATGCTCAAAATACCTTCCACTGGGCAATCAGATTTCCTGTCAAGTCAAGCTCCTTCAAATCTGCAGCAGAAGAACACAAATGAAACGATATAGATATAGATGTAATAAAGTAAATGGTACTGGGGTGGCCTGGAAAGATTTCATTGGAGTATACAGAACCTGGAAAATGCTGAATGAGAAGGGTTAAAAGAAAAAGCAAAGCGCGCACTTGGCACAGAGGAACTGATTTCACCGAGAACTCCAGGGCTGCTAACACCCAAAAATGACAGTGATGCGCTGGTGAGCTCCTCAAAGCGGCTTAACTTGTCTTCAATCTTTTCCTTACCCACAAGCTGCACAGAGACGCGTTTGTTGGTAGAAGAAAGAACGTACATTTCATCTGCAAAATTTATTTTTCAATTGAAAAAACTGTCACATAAAGTTTGCTTTCAGGAAGAAGACGGAAAATTGCCCGTTACCTTGTTCTTCTTGCGTGGATTGGCCTCGGTATCTAAGATGTAGAGCTTCAAGGAATGTAATGCCGGTGGTTAGATTCTGCGGCCGAACGAACGAAGCGGACCGGTCGGACTTCGCCAGAAAGTAGCGAACTCCATTGACGGAACCGTCGTGCTTGCCATCGGCGTGATTGTCCCAGTCGACGCCGATCCATGTTCCTGAATAGCCCTCTACTTGACCCACGTACTTCACTGTCCCGATCCGCCGAGGATCATTGGCTGAGTGAACTCGCTGCCCCGGTCTGAATGACTCGCCGGTGACTGAAGTTGACGGCTTTTGCTCCATCTACTCGTCGCTGCTGCGCGCCCGCCTCCTCCCTTTTTAATTTACTTACTTTCTCTCTCAGTGGAAAAGATGTTCCATTTTTGTTTTCCATAAAGTTCATTAGTCCTAAGTAAATGGCTTTTAACAAAACCATGATATTGATTTAAATGTTAAACTCATACAATCACCCTCATTTATATAAAAGTTGAGCAATTTCCCCAAACTTTTAGATCTCAACGACTCACCCATCATCTTCCCCAACTACTCCTCCCGGCCATCCAAGCTCGGCGAGACCACCACAAAGTGGGCTGCACGACGAGACCCGCACAACTCGATGGCAAGACAAGCGCATCTCGTTCGGACACATTAAATTGGTGCTGGGGATCTCCTATTACTACGAATCTAAATGTTGGATGTTGAGGGATTGTTGGGCTTGACGGCGGCTCGGGCTTGACAGCGGCCAACCAATGCTCAACGTCTGGCGGCGAGATTTGCTATAACCAGTTCAGCAGAGAGATTCCACAGTCGGTCGGGTTGTTACTGGCAGTCTCTCCGACATCATTCCGCCTGAATCTCTTCGGGATTCTCTCCAGCACCTCTCCCTCTCCTAAAACCATCTCGCCGGACTCGTCGACCGTATTCTAGTCAGATTCCGAGTCGGATCTTCTCGCTCCCGATCAGGAATCTTCAGCTCCAGCCCGCCGACCAGGTGAGCATCTCCACCGTCGACCTCAGTTACAACAGGTTTTCCGGTAAGGTGTTGGGAGTGGGAATTGAATTAGTTAAGCTGAGGGACTAAAATGTTAGATCTAGAAATATTGAAATATTTGAGAATTTTTAAAATAATATAAGAGTAATTTTTAAATATTTAATATTTAATTTATGATATTTTTTTATAAATATATAGATTTGAAAATTAAATACTCTTCCAGTTTTTAAATAAATGATACATTTCTTTTAATATTCAAATTAAGAAATTGACTTAAGAAAACAATTTGATCAAAAATACCCTAATCATTAGCACATATCCTTTTCAAAATAATTTTAATAAAAAATTAGAGTAATAGATGATGGAATATTAGAAATATTTAAGTAAAATAACTCAATTAAAGTTTTTAAAAAATGAAATACATTAAGTTTTCAAGAATATCAAAAAAAAGTAATACGTACCAACGGATGAAATATTTCATATGTATACCATGATTTTTGAAAAAAAATTAAATGATTTATTTTTATTAAAATTTGAGATAAATGTTAAACTTTAAAACAGTAAATCGAACCAACCAACTTTTGATAGACGGAGAGAGAGAGTATTAAACTACTTGATTACCAATCAATACTTATTTACGTTTAATACTTTCCTATGTTTTTTACATATCTATCTTAATACATTTTTTATCTCATTTACTTTTACCTTTATGGCTTTATTCATATTCAAGAACTTGAACATTTTTCTTAATGGAGAGAGTTCAATTATAAATCATTTAAAAGATTTTGTTTTAACTTTTAAGGTCTAGTTTGTTCAGAACTAATGTGATATGATAATTGAGAAATTATAGCGTTTTTTATAATCTAAATATACAATCCTTGTTGGACTAAATGGTCTTGTAAAAACTCAAATACTTCTTTAACTCAACTGCATATCATTCCACTGTTTGATTTGTTACAAGTCACAGTTATTTTAAATGCCAACAGGTCACCAAATTATAGGACTAAACATGCACCAAGTTCACTAACTTGCAGATCAGTCAAGTTTAGGAGATTAGGGTTGTGTTCATCTGAAAGAACACGCCTTTAAGTAGCAGAGCCAGCCCCAGCAAAGAGCAGGGTACAGTAACCCTAAATGAATAACCAATAATCAACTCACCAATACCACATAATACATGTAATCAAGGAGACGAAAAGTTGTAACTGCAGATATATATCTCAAGTTTGAGACATAGTTAGGTGAGACTTGCATCTCAAAGAATAATGACAAAGTTTTATGAAGGAAAACTCTACAGAAATCTCCTGCAGAGGAACTCATAAACTGACTGTACCAGACTCATATTACTTTCTGCCTCTGGCAACTTCAACATGCGAGCAACCTTTGAGAAGCCTGCCTGATGCTTCAGGTATTCGGATTCGTCCCAAACTAGTTCATCTTCATGTTTTACTTCCTTGGCAAAGCTTTTTTGCTTTGTCAGAGCCCACTGCATCGCCCAGATCGCCAGAGGTCTCATGTAGCAAAGAGCTCTGTACTGATCATCCACGTTCCAAGCTTCTGGAGTTTGGAAAGAATAGCTGCAGGATGAGAGCCAAAGGCAGTCAATATAAAAGGAGATATGATAATTGGCTTTTACCTTAATACTGAAGAAACAAGATCATCTGGAATTTTGCCTAGTTCTCAACCAAAATATAGGGTCGCATGGAATTTTTTATCGATTATTGTTTACGCAATATCAAGACGCTTAAATGACCAATTATTTAGCTTTCAAGACAATCATTTCTAGGTAAATTGCCAGTACTCAGGAAGCTCGAGGAGGTGCAATTGAAACATAGGAAATAGATACATTACCCAAGGCCGTCCTGGGACCAAGCAGCTTCAAACACACCAGATGCCGTTTTAAATGCTGTTTCCACTTTCCCCTCTTGAATCATGGTGGCAGCAAGAGCGTATGTTACTCCCGTCCAGATTTCTCGAGATTGCATACTTGACATGTCAACATTCCCGTCTGGTAGCATCCCATTAACAGCTCCCCGTTTCCCTCCTTTCACCTTTAAGACATTGAAGTCATAGATCTTCTTCAGTGCACACCTTACTTTGTCTTCCTCAGCAATAGGCTCAAGACCACAAGCCCTAGCATACCTGCATTACACCCAAATTCCTGAGTTAATAAAACAGTCCAAGGTCGGTAGCATCCCATTGACAAATCCACAGGTGCCATTTTTTCTTACCATTGCCCAGCTAATTGATCAGCTTGAATAGATTTGCTGTGACTACTTCCACTGTTATCATAATCAAAGTAGGATCCATTCCATAATGTGCCATACACTGCTTTTGCTTTTTGATATTTCATGTGAAATAAGGTGCTAGAAGAATTATTGCCAACGATGCTGGCAATTTTTGAAGCAGCTTGGAGGGCAGCCACCCAGAGCCCGCCGCAGTACGCACTAACTCCAGAAGCTGACCATGCATCATAAGTTTGATCAGGGAAACCTTCATTCTCAATCATGCCATCACCATCTTTATCGAACTGATCCATATAAGCCACTGCTATATAAACTGCTGGCCAGACAACTTGGGCAAAGTTCTTATCCCCAGTGGCAACAATGTCTCTATACACTTGTAGAATAAACTTAGAATTCAAGTCTTTCCAGTTAGCTGCATTGAACAAATTATAAGCATTCATTTCAAACCAAGGATCATTTAGGCCAATATCATGGGGAACACTGCCCAGAACCTTTCTGGGAGCCCAAGTTCCATCACGCATTATTTCCCTTGTACCAGGATCATGTATCATAACTGCTGCAGCAAAGTCTCGTTGGATGCTTAGCTCAAGTTTTGGAAATAGCATAAGTAATGCAAAGGAAGAGTAGAAATGAACATCATAAGTGTTCCACATCAGATATTCGAATCCTTCAAGATATAAAAACTGGCCCACGTTTTCATCTTCATCATGGAGCAAATAGGTCCCAAAAGGTGCATAAGAAATGAGTGGATTATGTGTCTTCTCTAATAAAGATCCCACTTTTTCGAATATAGGAATGACTGTCTCGTTTTGATCACTTTTGAAGTATGAGCTGCTCTTGTCCTGGGAAAAGCTTCCGTCCTTAACAGATTCTAAGCTTTGCACTGGAGGCAGTCCATCTGCAGATATAGCATCTCAACCTTTATAAATCATGCAAACTAAGTTACCGCTACAAGTCCAGATAACACGGGAATGAATGATGACCTGTCCATATTGTCCCCCCTGCATTAAGATAGTAGAGCTCATTGAAGAGAGTGATACGGTACCTGCATAAGAATTTCATGTTAGTAAGATTCATTCAGAAATTGAAAGACCACAGAATTTGCAATTATTATATTACCATTCTGGCAAGGTTCGGTCTTCAAGAACAGGTTTCTGCCATGCCTCTATCTGGGATTCCCAGTTCATATGATCTATATATTAAACGTTAACAAAATAGAAGCAGACACTTAGTTGACTGTTATACCACAACCCTTAAATATAATACTACAGATGCAGGACTCTTCTCATAGAATAATCATCAAATGTTTCAATCAATGGAACTATGATAATCCTGATCGAACACCCGAAAATGCATTTTAGTTGAAAAACCAGTCACAAATAACTGAAACTGCATCAACACTTTACTCTCTCTAAGATACTAGATCCGCAAATACTAGACGAGTAAGGGATCATACAACTCTTTCAGAAGTTTGCACCATACATCCTGGAATCAGTTGCAAAAAACAATGAGAAGCAATGTACAAGACTTACTGATGATAGCATCATGTGCAATAGAGCCTGCTGCATCCCCTGAAGTGCCATAAAATTTTGTGTATCTCCTGTTATGATGAACTTTATCAATAGATTGTAACTTGCAGAGGTTCGTCCATTAAGTTTACAAGAACACAGAAGTCAACCTGTGATACGTCTTCTCACCAAATATCACTTCTGGACAGTCCCATGCCAGTGCAAATGTAATAGAGCGGACAGAGTCAGGAGGGATAGTCACAGAAGCTGCTACAGCTGCTCCAATTAATGATCCTGGCTCTGAAGTAGTTTCATTGCTATTAAGGGAATCAAAAGACCCTTGCTAAGAGAAGTGGAAATAATAAATTAAAAACTATCGAAGAAAATCATGATAGCGGACTTCTCTCCAACTAAATATAGTAAACTTTAAAGTTAAAGGAAACAGAATAATCTACTTCCAATCTTTAGTCACACGTATTCTATTCATCCTCACTGCAGTCTCTCTTGTACTCTCCCAGAGTTTTAGATAAAACAAACTTTCCTGAGGAAAGATACAAACTAACCATAGAGAATCGTATGATTTCGAAATATTAAATCCAAAGCACAATACCTTAAGTAATGCCTTTGTGTCCGTTATAGTTTAAGTTGCTAATGCGTCCATAATTTCATGTGCAGATACGAAACACGAAGCTTAATTTTGAGTATTGAATTACAAAAATATTAACATTCTGTAACTACCATGATTCCCAATTAATAACTTCAATGATCATTAGCTAGCACTTTAAGGAAAAATTCCATTATGATAATTTACTTACAAAGGGAAGGGAGTAATAATTACTGTGAGCGTAAAAACAGCTCCCTAGAAAATAAAAAGGAGATGCATTCACCTTTTTTATCTCATTCCACATCTCTTTTGCAGTGATTCCTTTTGAACCACCAGATATCAAGAAGCAGGGGCATTCTGAGACATGGACAGCTTCTGTTTCTTGTGCTGAGATAGCAAATGTAATTGGAGGATGCCCATTTTTTGTTCTGAAATAGACATGAATTAAACATAAGGACATCTGGGTGACACCTCATGCCCACAATTATGAGCTTACACTATCCTTCAAAAGATGGGAACTTACTTATGCTGTAACAACACCCCACGTACTCCATCTTCCATCCTAGTGGACATCAACAAATATAATTGTGAAAACCAATAGATGAATTAAGTTCCATAAACTTAGTTTGACAGGACTCAAACTGCTAATATGAGACCACAATATACAGAAACAGTCCCTGTCATGTGAGCGTAAGGAAGACAGATCTTATAAAGAATCGAAACTAAACGATTAAAAAGCAAAATATAGCAAAGAGCATCAAAAGACTGACAAGGTGAATCTAAGTACGAGACCAAGTAAGAAAACTGAAAGGACAGAGCCAGAGGGTCAACTAGTCAAAATCTCACCTCATCTTAGAGTTGAAATGGTCACCAGAGAGTCCAGTGACTCCTCCAACAGAGTTCTGCCAGCCGAAAAGATAAGAGAAGAGCAAATGTTCCAGCAGTCTTACAGAATATTTAATCAGCTTTTATACCTCATGCTAGAGTTGCAAAGTTCAAACAAATGTGTGTACTTCATATTATCAAAGGGAAGATCTAAAATTTCAAGATTAAATAAGCAAATAGATGTCCTGATACAAGCATATTAGAAGGCAACCAAAATTTTCTTCAACAAGCCATGAACATATAACTCATAAGTAGAGAACAAATCATGGTCTGTTGCCAGAAGCAGCAGCCAGAATAAAAAAAATCACATAGAAGCTTTGTCCAACAACAGGTGAACTGAAACAAGCAAAGCTAAATAGTACAAAAGCCAAAACTTACTGCCCATGTGAAAAGCAAGGTGGCATCTGCAGAAGTCCTTCCATAGTTACTGAACTGAAATAAGCTAAAGATAATGGTAAGGCCGAGAAAGAATGGACATAAGAAACATTAAGATCACACAAAACATGCATCTCTTACCGTGAATGAGAAAACTGACACAGGGAGACTGCTATCCTTATAGTTGTGAGGAATAAATGGGGAAACTTGCTGACAAACAATTTTTATATCGGGGTCTGGTTGACCTGCTTGAATAAATAAACTAGTAAAATTACACTAAAAACAATAATCACATATGGAGCTAACCAAAAACACTCTTAGCTAGCATTATACCCTCATATACAGTCCATGCCCTTGGGAACAGTGCATGATAAGTACATGACTGCCCTTTCAGATTCCAGTCCCACGATTCAATTCCTTGATCCATGCTCTCTCTACACAGAGTCCCGAATATCAGGCTGAAGTAGCCTATGCAGGCATTTAATTTTAAGATAATGTGCTTCCTTAATCCTTACTTGGTATCCTCTGCGTCTCTTGCACATAACACTGTTGAAAATTTCTCACCATTTGGACGAGAGATGAAAGCCTTCATCATAAAGGACATGGCGATTATGATAATTTCAAAGAAAGTTGTCACTTTCTCATGCAACACAAATGGACACCTTAGACACGATGCAGTTTCTATTCACGACAAGGAAACGACTACAATCTTACACTCTGTTATCTATTTAGCAGCACAGAATCACGGATTGCTCAACCAAATAGATACTCCGTACTATACTGAATTAGTTCACCTGGACTCGGGTTCACTTCCTAAAGAAACTGCATGAATTATTACATTTAATAGCGATGGTAGACACTTTGCAGAAAATGTTTTCCACAATGATCTCGATGATCTTTTCATAGACACACATCCAGGAAACAAACCCATAAAATCTCATCAGATTACTGACTCAGCAGACTTAACAAATGGAATAGCAAACATGACTTTGAGACATGAAATGAACTTACAGAAAACTGATTTGCCAAGACTGGGCCCTCTTCGCATCTTTTAGGAAACATTTTAAATCCTTGAAACTCACCTCTGTAACTTCTTCCAATGCTTCCTGCGCTAATGTTGACATATCAAATAAGTAAGAGCTAGCAGAAAGCAAAAAAGAGGGAGCAAGGATGCAGGGAACCCAAATAAATTATGTTTATGAAACAAACAGAACCAAAAAAGCAAGATGGGAGGAACTGATCAGGAAGTCTTTGTGTTTGGTCATCTTAGTGTTAGCTCAGCCTTCTTTTTGTTGCTTCTCTTTCTTTTAAAAACATTTCAGCATTCTGCTACCATTTCCCCTGATGTTTCTCCAACAGCAGCACTCCCATTTATCAACATTGTAACAATGATACTTTCCTATTCAAATATATAGTTCTTGTGGCGAGCAAAACCAATTTAATTTTAAATGCTAAAAAGAGAATAAATAAAAAATGCTCCATTCTTTTCCTACCACTTTTAAGTGATTTATGGTTAACTAAAACAGATATCAATCCTGATTCAATGCATTCACTTCTTGATACATGATTTTATGTAATGCCTGCATCCATGAGAAGGTAGTTAGAAGCATAACAAGCTCTCAAGAAAAGATCCATTTCTAACCGTTCATGAGGAAACATGCAATCCAGTTCTACACTTCTATTGTGTTGACCACAAAGATTCTTTAACCGCAAATATGAAATTATGCTTGTAGCTTGATTGCTGTCTTTGAAAGATGAAAACGTACCCAATACCACCTACAGGAACTCCTTGATCACCCGTAACAATATGCTCCTTGAAAATATCAAATAGTGAGTCCTGGAAGGCAAAATAGAATGTCATTGATAGAGATAGCAATTAATAAAACGAGGATATGAAGAAAAAGTCTGATAGCTAATGTGAATGCAAAATTGATGCAAGTGTAACCAGGTCAAACTCAGAATATGATACATACTCTTCCTTTAGCTGCTTCTTGTTTTGTATGACGCCACAGCCGATAACCAATTGGACCCTTCCAAAATCCCAGATAATTCTTGTTAGGTGATGTCTAGATTCTTGAAATTCAGTGAATATCATTATATACTAGTTCTTTATACAATACTCCGTATATATCATATATCTTTACGGGACGGAGGGAGTACTAGTTACTGAACTTGTTTCTTTGAAGAGGAATGAAAGTGAAAAAGAAAAACAGGTTAGCAGATTGAATAAAGTTTAGACCCTCTCATTCTGCTTAAACAACAAATATTGAGGCTTTCGGTGCAGCTTCTGCAAATTTAAAAGCAAGGTTACAGTTTAGAAGTTGTCACTATGTAAGCATAAAATTAATGGTTGATTCCTTCCAAGAAGGACCTGAGAGTATCATATGAAGCAACTTATGAGCTAAACAGAAATCATCACTGAAGACTACAGAATTACCAGATGGGCATAGTCCCGTAAGCTTAAGGAAAATATTGAAGGTGTCTTTACTATACAGCCCAAATTTCTTTGCCATGTGAGTGTAGCTGGCTTGCCTGGGTCAACCTAGTAATGAATAAATTGGCAGAGTGGAATAAGTGAAAGTACAATATAATAGGAGTGGTGAATAGCACATATTCACTTTTTATTCTCATGCTATCACAGTTCTTACAAGCCAAAATCAAGATGACACACATGCTACATTTGTCCCAAATCCCATTTTGTTTTTTTTTATTAATGTCCCAAATCCCATTTCTGAACCACTTACCGCACTGTTGAAAAATTTCATGCACCATGTTAACAGTCAACCAGGCTAAAACCGGAATTTTGCCTGAAAGAGCACAAATGTTCAAGAGATATCTTGACACAATACAACCTGGGATCAAGTACGCTATGTTCTGGAGACTTTTATACAATTTCGCGTCCCATGAACAGAAAACCTGAATCTCGAGGCAAGGAAGAAAGTTGATCTTCCATGTCGTGGCCTTAACGATTGTTTTGGGGCTCAACTTGCCCAGTACAGTATACATCATCTATCTGCAGAAAATCGAGCAACCAAAGCCACAGACCTCGACGCACACAAGTTTTTAGGAGAGCTTTCCAAACTTCCTTTCAACTTCCATGGCCTGTGTTCAGAGTATCCCGAAGTATAATACGAGTAGTATATACAGATATTTCATGTTATTCATGTTTCTTTCCCTTGTATTTTTTTTTTCTGTCTCCGTATTAGTCATCATATTCCTCTCTTGTACAAAAAGAAACTCTTTTGAAGATAAAACAGATTATCTG
The DNA here is from genome assembly GCA_038382905.1 of Daphne laureola. Taxonomy (NCBI): domain Eukaryota; kingdom Viridiplantae; phylum Streptophyta; class Magnoliopsida; order Malvales; family Thymelaeaceae; genus Daphne; species Daphne laureola. The sequence goes on from JBBYHH010699827.1 coordinate 27,069, forward strand.
GGGAGCCCATTTCTTTAATTTCTGGTCCAGATTTTAAAGATAGAAAACGATCGAACAGCTAACTAAAGATAAGGTTCCTTTAAACTTTTCTTACCTGATCTGCTGCGGAACTAGTAGAAGGTTGCCCTTCTTTTTTCTGCAGGAATTCACCCTCCATTTTAACCTGAAAATATCATCAGCAAGAAGAGCAAGTTAGTACTATTCTGGGCAAATCTACCACCGGAAGATTTTGTATGCACGCATGCACTTCCATTACTGTGGACATAAATCAAGTAACGAACCTCGATGGGACTGGACGTACCGCGTACGAAGATCAGAACTGTTCTTTCCCCCCTTTTGTTGAAGAAGAAGAAGAAGATCAGAACTGGTTATGAGTAGTTAATCATAAAATAAAGTGTCCGGCTGACAAGATAAACACACGAAAGGAGCAACTTTTCTGTGTGACTGGAACTTCAATCCGCCAAAAACCCGTGCTTGATTGAAAGGGAATGGGGAATTGATTATCGCCGAAGAAAGAGTTGTGGTCGTGGAGCCGGTTTAGGAGTGGTGGTGAAGTTGGTTGGTTACATCATGTAACTTACAAGTTACATGTTTGAAAAGCAAGGAATCGGGAGAAGTGCAACTTCAGTCCTATAAGTTTGGATTTGCTAACGATTCAGTCCTAAATATTTTCGAGTTAACAATTAAGTCCTAAATGTTAAGAATTATAGCTCATTGTTGTCCCAACGTGCGCGGTCTGAATTCTCACCATTCCACCAGACCCTGTGGCCGTGTAAAGGTAGATATGGCACTTCTTCAACTGGAATAGGTTGTGGCTGCGTAAGGCAAAGCTGATTAATGCCTACAAAAATTAACACCGACAATTTTTATTATAGTCTACTAAATTTTTCTTGCTTAGAACTAAAACTTTGCTTTCGTCTACTAAAACAACGGACCTAGGTAAAAAATGATGAGACAAATTATTCAATGAATAAAGATCTCCCATCCCACTTCTTGTCTAAACAAGCATATGCATGAGACTATCATCTTCCGTCAAGGGAAGGAACATATTCCATCGGAGTTTCCATCAAGGGGAAAAATTATTGAAGGAAGCATTTGGCTAGAGTTGGGAATTTAAGTTGTGTTTTTTCTCTTGAGAGAAACATGGGAACGAGTATAGTGGACAGTCCGGAATAGAAGTGAAAAAAAAGGAAGAAAAGTTGCTCCTGAAAAATAGAAGACAACTTGAGAAAATGGAAAAGAAGAACGAAAATGAAAATGAAAAGTTCTTTAAATTAGATAAATCAGCTTGAATCTGATGGTCGACGAGCTTCAAGTGCGGAGCCGAACATAAGGAGCGTGGGGACTTTTAGTGTGATGGGATGTCTGGTGCAACGGTTTGGGGTAGCCGAACGACAAGGGAGGATGATGAGGCAATGGCGAGGCTGGCGGGTAGGCTGTAGGCCTAGGGAAGGAAGAGGCCATTTGTGAGATCTTAAAGTTTCGGGTGCAATTTGAAAGATATTACAAGTTATGGTTTTTTCTTTGTAATTTACCCATGTCTTTTTGTAATGCCACCTTATTAACTGCCACATGGACATTCAGTTAGTCAAATTGCAATTTCCGTTATTTTAGGACTGAAATGAGCTACGGTTTTTAACGTTTAGGATTTAATTGTTAATGCAAAAAGATTTAGGACTGAATCGTTAGACATTCCAAACTAATAAGACTGAAGTTGCACTTCTCCCGCAAGGAATCGCAATTATGATTTTTGCACTTTGACAAAAGTTACAAAACTGTGCGAGTATTTGTCTATTTATGCATGGGCAAGTTCCACATTTAGTCCTAACACTTACCTCACATTTACATTTAGCTCCTTCAAATTAGCTTTTAACTGTTTTAGTAGTTGACAAAGGTTCAGCTAGCCTAGGAGTATATATGCCATACATATTTCTTTTACTATCTATTTTTCCTAATAGACTTCATAAATATACATTAGCCTTGTATTCCTTAAACCCAAATTAATTAAAGAGTTTAACTGGAAATAAAGATTTAGATAAATGTAAGATTTTATATGCTTCAATATGATTTCCTTAGGTCGAAGTACATTAAATACTATATGAGACAACAAAAATAAATATGAAGTGATTATAGTATATTAACTTTGAAATTGAGAAAAAAATCATTTTAAGAAAAATGAATCATTTTTTAGGATAATACAAAATTAAATGTGTTCAATTTTTGAGTGACCAATAAGCAAAACCTTGCTTTTAGTCCAAAACTCACTAGAAAGTTGCTAGCACAAAAACTGCTTGACATAAAACTTAAGGGGACTAGTGATTTAAAGAGTCCATTCATTCATAAGTTATTATTACTCCATATTATTTTAAATTCATTGCACAAAAAAACAGAGAGAGAAGAAGAAGAAGAAAATAAAGAAAGAAAAGGTGAATAGTGTTCCGATGGCATAAAGGTCCTACAATCGAAAGAAGGCAATGGATATTACATCTGGTCTAACCCTATCTAACTATTTCTAAAAACAGAAAAAGTACTACGTAAGCTATTTCCAATATCGTGTTGTTAACGGATGTCTAGGATATTTTTTTAAATGTATTTTTATTTCATTTTTATATATCAATTTTATTTATTTAAAGAAATATAAATAAAAAAAAGAAACAAACGTACTTTTAAGAAGTGTCCGTTAATATTTTCTTTCCAATATTGGGCTTATTGGGTTGAAGCCCCTGAACTACACTGGGCCGTCAGGCCCGAAACTGATAATCAATGGACTTTGGTTTCCTCATTTCCATGTTCGGTTGGTGATCGCTGTTACTTCTAGTACTGAACACTTTAATCAAAGCAGAGCAGATGCTTCATGCTTTCGATGAACTGAAAGAACTGAATTTTCGGAGAGAAGTTGTCGTGAAATGGAATCGTCGAATTCTAATCTCAGTTCGCTCCCGGAAGAAGAAGAAGGCATGCAGGAAGATCAACAACCACCGCGAGATAACAAGCCGCCGTCTGCTTTCTCCTCCATTCCCAATCGCCCTCCGACTCAGTGAGTGAACGATCTCAACCGTTTTGCTGCTATCACTGTTCTTGGTTCCTTATTGGTAATGTTTTTTTTTCATGGGGAAATATTGAAGGAGCTCGTCCGACAAGTACTCGCCTCTGGATTGGAAGTCTTACTTTGATAAAGAACAAGATGTCTGCATGCCGGGCTCCGATGATGTACGTGTTCACTGTTTTGACGATCTTTCACCTGGATTAGGGCGATCTTATATTCTAATTGGCTTTATCGTTTTAGGTGTTTCATGTGTATTTGGCAGGAACAGAAGGACCTGTCGTGTTTTGCCTGCACGGCGGCGGGTACTCTGGGTATGCCCATTTCATTCAAATGTTTCTTACCTTTTCTCTTGTGCAGTGCATTTTAAAACAAGATACTATCTGTGATTTCTGATACTCTGTGTCAATCAATATTAGCGGGAACTTACATAGCTTATTTTGTCGTTATGACTGAGCTGATCATCAATGATCATCTCTCGTTGTTGTGGGGTAGTGGTGAGGAGGGCGGTGTTATTTTTCCTTGGGTGGAGGGCGGTGGTGTGGGGGCACTTGAGTAAACTGTTTCCTGGCTAATAGCTCAACTACCGACCACTCAGGGCCTACCTATGCTGGCAGAAATTTTCTTGGTGTTGTCGAGGTTGATAGATTTTTTCTCAACTCAATTGTTTCTGAGGAATCATGAAATATCTGGACTGTTGCAACAACTCTCTTGATAAAATGTCTCTCTAAAATTGTTTTGAAATCTATTCTCTCAGGGTGCATTCCTGAATCTAGCTGTGAGCTTTCTAGCCTCAGATGTATTTTACTGTCAAAGTGGTATTTTGAGCCTGCTCCATTATCATTTATCTATTGGCACTAGCAGTAATCAGGTGTATTTTAGGTGTTAACTGGAGTTTCATGGTTGGACCACGGACTTGCATAATCTTTTAATAATCAATTGTGCAATAGCAGCTTAAAAGTTTCAAAAAGTCACAGATGTAGAGCTTGTCTCCCAAGCTAGAAGTCTTTGTTGTAGCCATATTCCGTTTTGTGCCACTCATTAAATGTTGCAGTGCTTCACCAGTTCAAATATTTTGGTTGGCAGTTTGATACTCCGTCCCAGGAAAACTATTGTGTTTGACTTTCTAACTTATGAAATTGCTCTGAAAAATTAAACAAAAAACTTTGAATTGTCATTTGCATAATGGTTTCTCTGGGATGGATGGAGTTTGTAATAGAAGGTAGAATAAATCAATTGCAATGTGCTTGATCGCCAGAGTAGAAAAGTTGGATACGGTTTATGGTGATATAGTGAATTCCTCTCAAGTATTCTCATTTTTTTTTAATTGGAAAGGGGTTGAAACATTTGATAAAGTGTAGTGTGTAGGGGGAGTTTCCCCCACTCTTCAATCTCATCTCTTTCATAGTTGTTATCAATCCTACTAATCTTAACAGAAAAGAAAAATGAAGAAAAAAATAAAAAAAATCCTGTTTGCATCTTGTTGAGGGCATCAATTTATGTCCTGATGCATATTTCTCCTCGATTTCGGTAGGCTATCATTTGCATTATCGGCAAGTAAGATTAAAGAAAAGGCTCGCGTAGTTGCTATGGACCTCAGGGGACATGGGAGATCATTCACAGGAGATGATCTAAACCTATCTGTTGAGGTAGTAATTCCTGAAGCATAAATGGTAAAAGTTAACAAAACATGCAAAGTTTTTTCCTCCAATAATGTAAGTGTTCCAATCACGAAACTGAAGGATATCTTATATGTGCAGACTATGTGCAATGATGTTTTTGCTGTCCTGAAAGAAATGTATGGAAATTCCCCTCCAGCTATTGTGTTGGTTGGACACAGGTTGTGTTCTGTCAATATATCTTCTCTCTCTATATATTATGGATTGACCAACATACAGTTAAATGTCTTAGGATGCATTTGGTTTGTGTTAACACACGTTAATCTAATGGATTGGTCACTTGGTTTAATCACATATATAGAGAAATGTTTACAGTTATTTATAGAGTTTGATAGATTTACAGTAGACGAAAGTAAAATTAACTCAACTAAATGATAAACTGTAAATACTTTCTTTTGTGTACATGAATGAATGAATTTAATGGATTAGGCACTAGCTTAAGCCGCTTATTATGAACCGACTGGGTTGGTTTTGTATTTATCATCATGTTATCTGTAAAACATGTCTTGTTTAGTCATCTCAGGCCCCAAGGATTGTCTGATTTTGTATATGTGGGAGTTGTGTATTTTAGATGATGTGTGTGCTATCAGATTTTATATCATGTGTTTGATTGATAATCGATACACTAACATACCCCATTAAATTTAAGTAGGCACAAACCGAACATATTTTAGTTTCTTTCCTAGCTTTTTCTTTAGTGCTCTACTACTTGCATGTAAACCATCAAACTTAAAAGTTCATGCTCATGCCGGTTTTTGAATTGATGCTAAATATAATTGAGGTAAGTTTTCTCATTGAATAATCTATTGATTAACCATAATTTTTTTGCCATTGCAATGATGTAATCTGCTTAAGTTAATGTAACATTATGATGTTCATGATTTCTGTTTCAACCTGCTTCTATATGTTTTTTTCCATATCTTCATGAATCATGGTCCACCACTGCAATTCTGGTCAATACTGAAATATTTATATCTGAAAACTTGTGCTAGATGACAAAAGAATGATTTCTGAAGGACCCCTTCCACCTTGCATAATACACTTGTTTCTGAATCCTCTTTCTTCAGCAGTTTTCATTTGACAAGTTTCTGTCATCTATTACAGCATGGGAGGTTCAGTTGCTGTACATGTGGCTGCCAAAAAAGCATTACCTAGTTTGGCAGGTCTTATTGTTGTGGATGTTGTAGAGGTTGGTTCTAATGATACACTCTGAAACATTCCGTTTTAACTGTAACCTTGAGAGCAATTTGTTGAAGAAATGCTGACGTCGCAGGGAACAGCTATGGCATCATTAATGCACATGCAGAAAATTTTATCAAATAGGATGCAACATTTTCCAAGCATTGAGAAAGCGGTAAATTAATATGTTGAAGAAGCCATCTTCTCATCACTTGACAATCATGGTGTTACATTCATATGAATATTGCAATTGTGGGTTAAATTCTGCTTATTATATTTTGCTACTAGAATTTTGTCATTTCACAAACTAACTAGCAAATCCCCTCGAGTGCTCATAAACTCTGTTAGATGAATATTGCAGTCATAACTAACTAGCTATGGAATTCAGTTTTCCGAAATGTGTAGGATACTGTACAGAACTGGTCAGTCAAGCAAAAAGAAATATGATAATCAGAAGTTTCGTATGTGGTTCAGTCTCATATTGTCATTAGAAGGGAAATAAATTATTTGCTCCTATGATAAGATTTTTCTTAGATTGGTGATGTTTTTTTTTTTTTTTTTTAATTTTAACAGCAACAATATTATTTATTACTATTATGAGTAAGAAAGATTACTGATATATTAGATCTATTGTTTTCACTTTGTAATTCTCTCTGATGAGAATCACCGGTTGAAGAGCCCAAGGGCATGAGAAAATGCATTTGTAGATATTAATTCTGATAAGTGAATCAAGTTTCCCTGTGGCTTAATCTATTGTATGACTAATGTGTACCATCAGTCCTTGCAACTTGAAATTTTGCAATGCCCTTGCTTTCAACTTCTTTCTCTGCCTCCTTTTTCTTCCTGCTTGTTTGTCCCAGTTATTCTCCCCTTCATTGCTGTGTGGTGGAAGAGAGCTCACCACCCCCTCCCCCTTCATGTGCGCATCTTTTATTTACTCTCTCTCTCATGATGTTGTTTGCTCTATGTTCAATATAAAGTACACAGGTAGAATGGAGTGTGAGAGGAGGTACATTAAGAAATATTTTCTCTGCTCGTGTATCTGTCCCTACCACATTAAAATACGATGATTCCAAGAACTGGTTAGTACCGTAATAGTATCCGGTTTTATATACTCCCTCCGTCCACCAAAAATTGATACATTTGTTTGGTTGTTTCATAGTATTTAATCTACGATTCTTTTTTCATGAATGTTTAGATATTTAAAGTTAAATAATTCATATTGCATATCATAATTTGAAATGTAAATTTTCCAAATATATTTTTTTCTTTGTTAAAAAATTGAGTTAAATATTGAATCTTGAAACATGAAAGTCAAATGTATCAACTTTTGGCGGACGGAGGGAGTATAATTTTATACTGTATAATACACACAGTTTGGTGGTATTTTTACTCCTATTGCTAACTGGTTTGTTTTTGTGTAGCTATGTGTACAGGGCACGGTTAGAAGAAACTGAACAATATTGGAAAGGATGGTAACAATAAATCCCTGTTAAACACCTTTGCAGCATACTTTCAGTTTCCTTTCATGTCAACTATGTGCATATGCATCCTCTTAACACACATTCTATATTTCTATATGTGTGTGTGTATACTTCTCTATGCTTTTGAGCTGTGCATCCCACTGTACTACTATCAAATTAGAGAAATGTGATAGGCTAGGGGCGGTTTCTTTTTGACATCTAAAATAGTGGGACACGGATTGGCATGTCGCTTTGCCTAATCATTTTGGATGTACAAGCTATGTCAAATTTCAGAGCTGGCCTATTTCTCTCTCTCTCTCTCTCTCTCTCTCTCATTGCTGGGGTGACCAACTGCCTGACTTTCATTATGTTATGTCCAGTTGGAACCTTTTCTGACCTGTTGTTTTGACCTGTCCGAATGACCATCATATTTCCTACTTAATGATTGCCATTCTATTTCAGGTATGAAGGGCTATCTGAGAAATTTTTGTCATCTCCTGTACCGAAGATCTTGCTGTTGGCTGGAACAGATAGACTGGACAGGTTTTCGTTCAAATCATTGATATTTCTATCTCCAGTATTCAAATTGATTTCTTCTTCTTGTTTGTTCTTTTTAAGTCGCAGAATGAACTCCAGTATTTATTTAAAGAATCATGGTCATTTACATTTACTCGGTACCCCGGTCTTTGGTTGTACACTCCCCTCCTCACATTTCGTACTCTACACTTAACCCCATTATCTTCATCAAACAACACCTTAATGCCAACTATGCTGGGGTCAGTGGCATAAAGTTTATAGCGGCAATTAATGTTGAAAAAATTAGTTAACACTATTCATGCAAAAGCATAGTGGTAAAGTTTTACGCCATGTTAACCCCGTGTTTTCTAAAATAAATAAAATAATACACTATTTCAAGAAATTCTGCCTTCTAACTTTTTGTGGGTTACTTGTAAGATGCTAAGTGTTTTTTTTTTCTTTTTCTTTTTCCGGGAACCTGAATGCTTTTGATTTGTACTGTGATTTGATATAGAGCTCTGACAATTGGTCAAATGCAAGGCAAATTCCAAATGGTTCTTGTAAGGCACACAGGGCATGCCATACAGGTAATTTATCTTATGTTTGATGTGCATTCCTTATGTTTAAGTTTATGAAGTTTTTGTTTCTTCACTTGGAAATGTTCTGATTGCAGGAAGATGTACCTGATGAATTTGCTGATATAATCCTCAATTTCATTGCTCGTAACCGAATCGGCCCTCCTGGAGTTGAGGTTGGTGATTGATCTCCTTGATTTGCAGTTAGTAAGAATGATGCAGTTGTAGATTAGTTCTGATCGCTCTAGATTAAATGTAACAGTGTTTGAATTCAAGATGAGCTGCAATTTCTAATGGTACAAGTAATTAACTGTAGAATTAAATAGGCGTTGAATTCACAAGCTCATCTGGTCTGAGGGTGCCACTAACATTCAGTTGCAATTAAAAAACCAAACATTTCATTTACAAGTAACCTGTGTCTTGGAGTTCAGATGATGGATTGATTTATTTGTTCGATGGTAAAAGGTGTTACGCTATGGTCGTTATGGTTATCGGTTATTGTCATTTGTCGCCTGAACTTGAAATATATTGGCTTTGGAACGTATTGCAGATACCAGGTTTCCGACGGCCTCAGCAATCACAACCATGATCTAGATACTGGCGATCCCACAGTAAGCTGAAGAGGTGTGCTTTTGTGGTTGCCTTTCATTCTCTTCATGCGGTTTGTTATAGAGCACTTATTTCATCTTTCATTCTCGTGAGTATGAAGATTGATGACATCTTATAGTATATGCTGCTAGTGAATCAAGCATGCTCTCTCGATAAAGATAAAGTTAGTGCTATTTTGTTTCTGAAGCAAATCTGAATTAGTCGATGCATTTGTAAGGTAGAGGAGTTTTCTATATAATCAAGTTCTGCTTAGTAGGATGACTAAAAATTGAATATATCATTCGATTAATTAACTGAACCTTAATACCAATTTGTTGGTGTTGGCTACATCAATCATGTGTTCTCATTTTGCTTCATCTGTAACAAGTTCCTCTTCTTTTTATTGAATTCTTCCAAGTTCGTCCGGAAGAGTCTCATATCTTTTTTTTTTTTTTTTTGAAATGGCAACTGAATATATATGAGTGTATATAGGTGTATCAAAGTTATTCATGCCTTTCACATTGAAAGGCATGATTAGAAATTAGAGATGAAAAACACACAAGAAAAAGAAAACAAAGATGCAATTCCTACAGGGACGGACTACAAACGCAACATTGGCTCCCAACAACAGCAGCAAGAAACCAAGAGGCAATGATCAGTACTGTCAATCATTCTCTCCGTTAGTGACAGTTGCGCACAGCCCTAATTGGGTTTAGCAGCCAATCACCCTAGCTGAATTTGCCTTTACTCCATTTGTTTGTGATCCAAAGGAAGGAGAAGTGTTGAATCAAACCGACAATTTCCGATGGTGAGCATCGTTGACAGCTATGAACCCGATCGTTTCTATCCTTCTACAAGCGCCAAACTGTGATGTAGCGGATGGATAACCAAGCAATGTTCGCATTTCGGTTCCAGGCAGTGACAAGAATATCTTTTAGCAAGGTGGGAACATCCAGTCCTATCTTTTAGCAAGGTGGGAACATCCCGTCCTAGGAAAGGAGAGTGTTGACACCAATTGTGAATTAGAATCCACACCTTGGAGGCAAAGTGACACCAGATCAACGAATGCTCAAGTGTCTCGAACCCTGTCATACATCTACAACATTTCGTCCTTTCTATTATTACTCCCCGAATCAGTAGTTGCTCCATCGTTGGAAGACGGTCCTGAAAGGCTCTCCAACAACAGATGATGACCTTCTTTGGAACCCAAGGGCACTAGAAAAGTGTGGTGGCCGGTCTGGTAGAAGGATGGACAGCCTTCTGGATGATGGATGAGAGTTTGGCAACTGTGAACTCGCCAGAGGATGTGTCCAGTGACCAGCTCCATGAGTCATCCCGATCTGCATTTAAAACAATGTTTTCCAAGATATTTGTTAGTCTCCTAAGCTCACCCAGGGCCCTCCCTCTAGGCTCCACCCGCCAACTCCATCTCCACTCCCACTTACCAGCCACCCACTGCCCTTTTTGCTCAATTGAATAATCCGGGTTGAGGTCCAGTCTTACTAATCTAGGGAAGACAGATTTTAAAGAGTAGTTCGCCAACCAGTAATCTTTCCAGAATATAGTGGATTGCCCATTCTCGACCCTCCTAACAAATAAATTTGGCAAATCAACACCTTTGTTTGCTACTTCTCGCCGTACCTTTATAATGTCACCTCACACTCTCCCTCCGATTTCTTCCTCATTTCTCCCACTATCAAAACCCTCATCTTCACCATGAATGGCTTTTATAATTTTAACCCAGAAGGCATTAGTTTCTATTCTAAACCTCCACAACCATTTTGCAAGCAAGCCCTAATTTTTAAATTTAAGACTACTCACCCCCAATCCTCTCACCTCCTCATTGTTTAAAATTGTATCCCAAGACACCCAGTAAATACCGTGGAAGTCTTGGTTCTCTCCCCAGAAGAATTTTGATCTCAAACTCTCAAGATTGTTTAAGGTTCCTACCGGGGCACGGAACAACGAGAAGAAGTACAGAGGCAGAGCAGACAGGATCGAGTTCAGAAGAGTGAGGCGACTCCTTGCTGAGATGTTCTTTGCGTTCCAGGATGTTAGCTTACTTTTCATTTTTTGCTCCACTGAATCCCACGATTTAATCTGAGACATTGATGATCCTACTGGTAGTCTGAGATAAGAGAAAGGGAGTTGTCCTGAGGCACAGTGAAAAAGATCAACCATTGTCTGAAGCTCTATTGGATTCACCCAAATCCCATATAAGGTGCATTTGGCGAGGTTTAAATTCAGTCCCGATATCCGACTGAAACATTTCAAGATTCGCAGCAGATTTTTGATGTTCGGGTTTTGCCATGGCCCAAAGAATACCACGTCGTCTGCATATTGCAAGTGGGAGATTCCTACTGAAGGCCTACCAACTAGCAGTGTCGTGTAGAGTCCTTTTTCTTTCGCTTCTTCCATGAGGACATTGAGGCCCTCCGCAGCAATGATGAACAAGAAGGGAGACAAGGGGTCTCCCTGCCGAAGTCCTCTTTCCATGTAGAATTCCTTGATAGGAGAGCCATTAACCAAGATTGAAACTGATGTTGATTTTAGGCACGCCTTGATCCATCGTATCCATTTCTTCCCCATATTTATTTGAGACATGACGGAGAATAAATAATTCCAGTTGACTGCGTCGAAAGTCTTTCTAAAATCTGCCTTGAAAATCATTGATTTCATTTTTGTTTTGAAATTCATTGATCTCATATCTCTTTTGGCTAGACTTATCCATATAACTTTAAATTTTCCCTACCCTGTTTAAGCTTCTCTAAATCTAAAATAGCCGTCCATGTCCAAAAAAATGTATCTAAACAACAAAATTAGTTAAATTTCCTATAGCTAGTAATATCGTACGATTTTGTAAGTGTATTGCTTACAGTATATTTTAGTTAAATCACTATATTTGATTTTTAATATAATGTTTAACTTGATTTTTAATATTATGTTTAATATTATGAGTTTATTATAAATATCATATGTATATATTTACAATGTATAGCCTACAAACATCCATTGATCATTACCTGAAATCATTGATTTTTCTTACAAAATTCATATCAATTTTTAAAACTTCAAAAAAATTACCAATGTTTATCAAATGATCACACATTGCTGTACTTTATTTTATTTTTTTAAATGGTAAAATTGAAAAGTTTTATAACTCTTTTACTATCATTAATCTTTAGGGAAAATGACCGATTTTACCATCAACGTTTGTCCAAAAAGCCTTTTTTACTATTTTTAAAAAATCGATCTATTTTTGCCTTACTATTATGTTTTTTGGATTCATTCTATCACTTGATTTTTTATCCATTATACAATTACTTTAACTAATGGTGAGAATATTCGCGAATATTTCGTCACGGAGACATTACGTGTATTTTTTTTTTTGCATACGTGACTTCCATGTCATAATCCTAACCTTCCAGCCGAACCTCCTGCTACTCCATCATCTCTATTGCCAACCCACCGCCATTGTCTCCATCAACGGCCACAACTCGCCATGAATCACTTCTCTAGCTGCCGACTGGATGTGTGAAGTCCCCTCTAGCTATCGGTAGCAACTCAAGCCTTTAGCTCCTCCATCTTCAGGATCGAGAACACAACCTTTTGTGTGACGTGGCAGCTGCCGGAGTTGTAGTTGCTAGCCATGCTTAGCTTTCCTGCTAATTCCGGAAGAGGCAGAAGAATTGAGGCATCCCCATAGTCGGTGGAGGCTTTACGAGACCGAATCTCGTCACGATCTCCCCCATGCTTTGGTATGACGGAGATCGTTGCTCCGTCGGCAAGTTTGCCGATTAGTCAAGACGAAGAGAAAACATCAAAATTGGGTGATTGGTGAAGACGAGGAGAAAGCAGAAACCTGTCGATCTGTGACTACCGGAAGCGTAGGGTCAAGCCGCTGAAAATGCAGGGTCATATCACCGGAAGCATAGGGTCAAAATCCAGACACGATCAACTGTACATGTAAGGTTAAATTAAAATGCCGTGTCATCTATTCTTCATCCCCGTTAACGCCATGTCACACCACCTTCACATTTTTAACAAGAATGGTAAACAAGATCTCAAACAATGACATTTTAACAAAAATAATAAACAGGATCTCAGACGATAATTACATTCAGGGATCCCTTTATAAAAAAATGACAAAAATGATCGTTTGAACAAACATTGGGGGCAAAAAAAAAATCAGCACTTTTCCCTTTATCTTTATTTCTAATCAAACATAATTTTCATGTCGGATCAAACTTAATGTTCGTTTCAATCAAACATAACTGTTAACAATTTTCAAACGTAACCATGCACCAAACTTAACTATTCCCCCGTCCCAAAAAATAATAAAAAATAATAAAATATTTATTTTTTAATATTTAATCTATAATTTTATTTTTTAATTATTTTAAAATATAAATTTAAGTTTTTTATATATAAATAAAAAATATATGTGTCTATTTTATAAATATATTTTATTTACATTTTTTCTATTTTAAAATAATATAAATAAATTAAAATTAAATGAATATAAAAAATTAAATATTTAATTAATTTTTAAAACGGAAGGAGTATTAAAGAGAATGGAGGGCCACAGTTTCAGTGCCAATTCCTAGAGATGGTGAGCTATTTATGTAACCGATTCAACAACAGAGGAAATTTCCAAATGAGAGGGCCACGGAAATCTATCAGGAATCAACCCAAATTAGTTCAGTAGAGAAATCAATTTCAATTGTGGTAATTCACCAGAAATTACTTTAATAAAATGTTTTGACAATCACCAAGTTTAAGAATTCGTGTTTGCCAGTAACGACAACCTCTTGTAGAAAGAGCACAACCAACATTAGTTGGTCAAAATTATTCTACTCGCTATGCAAGAAACAATCCTCCCGACAACTTCAAAATGGTGCAACAGTGGACTCCTTTAAATATGCAATCAGATCAGCACGGTCTTGTGGCTTCTTCAGCCCAGGGAACACCATTTTCGTTCCAGGAATATACTGCACAAGGAAGTCACACCAGAATAAGCACACAAAATAAATCAGGCTGGATTAACATCATGTGTATTGCACAAACAGGGATAGCAGAAACACCATCTTCAAGTTCCGGACAAAGCAAACCCATAAACTATCATTGCAACTGCAGCGCATGGCTTCACATAGAAAATAGAAACCTCAGCCCTTGACCTTACCCGCTTGCATTCCTCATTAAGAGTTACGAGAACTAGAGTTGGGCTATCTCCTTACTTCACCCTAGTGATGACAACGGTGCGATTTAATCGCAATACCCTTAAAACCGCTAACCGCGATGTTTGTTAGAACCACGATTAACGGTTTTTACGTAAC